>CAXHSH010001336.1:0-17773 GCA_964019135.1 Arenicola marina
GGTCCGGCTGTCATGTTGGGGGCAACAAAAGAGAGTAGCTTGCAGGAGGTGGGGTGGGGGGGGGGGGGTATACCCCGGGGCCTCGTTTTCCCGACACCAGAGCCTGAGGTATGACGTGTTTGGGGAAAACCAGGGTGACATGGGGCTTGGGTGGAGGGGGCAGGGGGGGGGGGGTGTGAAATGGGGGAAAGAATAATGTTTTGAATGAAGGAGGGAGGAAGCAGAACGAGTATTGAATGAAGTATGCTAGACGTGTCGGGGTGTCTGCTTGGGTGTGGGGGGAGGGCAGTGAGGGGGTGGATGGGGGGGGAGGGGTGGCGTGGTCAGTTGGGCTCAGTAGTCACTCTGCCCACACTTGTGAAAAGTGCAACTCGTCGAAGGTCAATCCACATTCTTCATCCCTTCACCCCCCCCCCCTCACACACGTCACATGGAAATCCCCTCGACACCACCCCCACCCCCACCCCCAACCTTTTAGACCCCCCCCGCCCCCCGCCCCCAGTCACCACTACCCGGATCCCAGCCCAGAAACTAAACCGTTTCATCAGTGAGACTGCGATATTGTAGTATCGTTAAACCCTCCCCTGATAACTCCCATGCAATCCCCTTGACACCCCCCTCCTCCTCCTCCTCCTCCCCCTTCCCTACCTCGACTTGACACCCCCAGCCCCTCCTCCTCCTCCTCCTCATCCGCCCCCCCCCCCTACCTCGAATCGCTCCCTGACTGTTTTAGTCGCCATTGACGACCCACAGGGGTCACCCCAAGTCTCACCCCAGGTCTTATCAGGGGTGACCCGCCTGGGCCTATGGCCCTGTCCCGCCAAGCCCGGAGGGTGGGAGGGGGAGAGGGGGGGGGGGTTCTACCCCCAGCCCTCCCCCGTACTCGACCCGCCCAGCGACCCCGCCAGTGAGAGGATTTGGTGCGTGAGAGAGATAGCCTCACCTTCTCCCCTCGAGAAACTGCCTAACTACCCCCGGAAGAACTCGCCCCCCCCCCCCTCCGTCTCCCCCGACGTTCCCCTCATGCCATCACTGCCATCTGGCCCCCACCCTCGCCCCTGCCCCTACCCCCTCCCGGACTCCCAGTGGTTACCGCACCCCCCCCCTTCAGGCTTCCCATCGGTGCGTCACCCCCCGACAGACCCCGTCCGCCGGGCGAGTGGTGAAACTTACACAGTCCCGTTAGACCCCCTCACCGCCCCCCCCCCCCCCCGTGCCACCCCGCCGCCCCCCCTACCCCGCCCGGCAGTGGGACTGAATGGTGCGGCCTCTCACTCTGGCCCACAGTGTGAACACGTTTACGGCTCTGCCTTCCAACGGTACCCCCCCCCCCCCTACTACAGCATGTCCCCCCACCCCCCTACAGCATCCCACATACCCCGCCTCACAGCCTGAACACCATCCTCGTCCACCAATCAGGACAGGTGTATGCACATGGCCAGCATTACAAGACAGTGATTGTTAGTGCGGTCACTTTCAAATACTGAGACAGGCTACGTATAGCGAGCTCGATGGCATATATCTAGGTTCATGCGCAATAACTCGACTGCGCGAGAAGTATGTGTAGATGGTAGTAGATGTGGAGGGTAATAGATGAAGAGGACAGTAGGTGTAGAGGGCAGTAGATGTAGAGGGTAGTAGATGTAGAGGGTAGTAGATGTAGAGGGTAGTAGGTGTAGAGGGTAGTAGGTGTAGAGGCTGATAGTTGTAGATGGTGATAGGTGTAGAGGGTGATAGGTGTAGAGGGTGATAGGTGTAGAGGGTGATAGGTGAAGAGGGTGATAGGTGTAGAGGGTGATAGGTGTAGAGGGTAATAGGTGTAGAGGGTGATAGGTGTAGAGAGTGATAGGTGTAGAGGGTACTGGGTGTAGAGGGTGATAGGTGTAGAGAGTGATAGGTGTAGAGGGTACTGGGTGTAAAGGGTGATACGTGTAGAGGGTGGTAGGTGTAGAGGGAGATAGTTGTAGAGGGTGATAGGTGTAGAGAGTGATATGTGTAGAGGGTGATAGATGTAGAGGGTGATAGGCATAGAGGGTTACAGGTGTAGAGGGTGATAGGTGTAGATGGTAGTGGGTGTAGAGAGTGATAGGTGTAGAGGGTGATAGGTGTAGAGGGTGATAGGTGTAGTGGGTGATAGGTATTGAGGGTTACAGGTGTAGAGGGTGATAGGTGTAGAGGGTGATAGGTGTAGAGGGTGATAGGTGTAGAGGGTGATAGGTATTGAGGGTTACAGGTGTAGAGGGTGATAGGTGTAGAGGGTACTGGGTGTAAAGGGTGATACGTGTAGAGGGTGGTAGGTGTAGAGGGTGATAGGTATAGAGGGTGATAGGTGTAGATGGTGATAGGTGTAGAGGGTACTGGGTGTAAAGGGTGATAGGTGTAGAGGGTGATAGATGTAGAGGGTGATAGGTGTAGAGGGTGATAGGTATAGAGGGGGATAGGTGTAGCTGGTGATAGGTGTAGAGGGTACTGGGTGTAAAGGGTGATAGGTGTAGAGAGTTGTTGGTGTAGAGAATGATAGGTGTAGAGGGTGATAGGTGTAGAGGGTGATAGGTATGGAGGGTGATATGTGTAGATGAGGATAGGTGTAGAGGGTACTGGATGTAAAGGGTGATAGGTGTAGAGGGTGATAGGTGTAAAGGGTGATAGGTGTAGAGGGTGATAGATGTAGAGTGTGATAGGTGTAGGTGATATGTGTAGAGGGTGTAGAAGTGCATGGGGCAGTAGATGACTGGATAGTATGGGTAGAGGGTTGTAGAGGGTAGCAGGTGCTGCGGGTCGGAGTTGTAGAGGTAGTAGGGAACGCGGGTAGCAGCTGTAGATGGTAGTGGGTGGACAGGATAGGCGCAAGGGATAGTAGGTGTAAAGTTAGTAGGTGTAGAGTGTAGTGGGTTTAGAAGGTAGTACGTGTAGAAAGCACTAATTGTAGAGGGTGGTGGGTGCTAAGGGTACTATGTGTAGATGGCTGCAGGTGTAGAGGGTAGCAGGCATAGAGGGTAGTAGATGCAGACATTAGTAGACATAAAGTAGTAGATGTGAAGGCTAGTAGGTGAATATGATAGGATGTGTAGAGGGTAGTAGGTGTGCAGGGTAGCAGGCGTGTAGATTAGTGGGTAGTGAGTGTAGGTGCGTAGATATGGACGGTAGAAAGTGTAGATGGCTTTAGACGTAGATGATAGTAGGTGCAGGTGATAGTAGGCACAGCAAGTAGTACATATAGAGGCTAGTAGGGGCATATGGTTGCAGGTGCAGCTGTGAGTAGGTGCAGAGGGCAGTGTGTGTAAAATGCAGTAGCGTAAACTATAGTATAGTATAGTATAGTAATTGTAGTAAATGTAGAGCAGGCTTAGAAGTAAGTAGATGTAGAAGGTGGTAGGTGTAAAGTATAGTGGGTTTATAGTGTAGTACGTGTACAAAGGAATAAATGTTGGGGGTGTAAGATGTTAATGGTTGTAGTTGCATAGGGTAGTAGGTGTAGATTTTAGAAGGTGTAGAGTTCAGTATGTCTCAGTGAGGCCAGTAGGGTAGTAGATGTAGATGGCCACAACCACAGTTGGCAGAAGGTGTAGAGGTTAGTAAGTGCAGAGCCTAGTAAATGCTGACGCTAACACACACGCCCTCGCATTGCCCCAATAACACATGTCATTGTAACACACACACCCTCGCATCGCCCCAATAACACATGTCATTGTAACCCACACACCCTCGCATTGCCCCAATAACACGTCATTGTAACGCACACGCTCTCTCATTGCCCCAATAACACATGTCATTGTAACACACACGCCCTCTCATTGCCCCAATAACACATGTCATTGTAACACCCACGCCCTCGCATTGCCCCAATAACACATGTCATTGTACCACACACGCCCTCTCATTGCCCCAATAACACATGTCATTGTAACACACACGCCCTCTCATTGCCCCAATAACACATGTCATTGTAACACACACGCCCTCTCATTGCCCCAATAACACATGTCATTGTACCACACACGCCCTCTCATTGCCCCAATAACACATGTCATTGTAACACACACGCCCTCTCATTGCCCCAATAACACATGTCATTGTAACACCCACGCCCTCGCATTGCCCCAATAACACATGTCATTGTACCACACACGCCCTCTCATTGCCCCAATAACACATGTCATTGTAACACACACGCCCTCTCATTGCCCCAATAACACATGTCATTGTACCACACACGCCCTCGCATTGCCCCAATAACACATGTCATTGTAACACACACGCCCTCTCATTGCCCCAATAACACATGTCATTGTACCACACACGCCCTCGCATTGCCCCAATAACACATGTCATTGTACCACACACGCCCCCTCTATGATAACTATATCTTACCATCAATATATGTATCTCCATATCTATTAAGCATAAATTTAACTATTATATCTCTCACCATACGCATCTACATATCTATTGAGCTTGATTTAACTATTTCTTACTCTCACTATATTCATATACATATCTTACTCTTACTATATTCATCTACATATCTTACTGTCACTATATGCATCTACATATCTTACTGTCACTATCTGCATCTACATATCTTACTGTCACTATATGCATCTACATATCTTACTGTCACTATCTGCATCTACATATCTTACTGTCACTGTATGCATCTACATATCTTACTGTCACTATATGCATCTACATATCTTACTGTCACTATATGCATCTACATATCTTACTGTCACTATCTGCATCTACATATCTTACTGTCACTATATGCATCTACATATCTTACTGTCACTCTATGCATCTACATATATTACTCTCACTCTATGCATCTACATATCTTACTGTCACTATATGCATCTACATATCTTACTGTCACTATATGCATCTACATATCTTACTGTCACTATCTGCATCTACATATCTTACTGTCACTATCTGCATCTACATATCTTACTGTCACTATCTGCATCTACATATCTTACTGTCACTATATGCATCTACATATCTTACTGTCACTATATGCATCTACATATCTTACTGTCACTATATGCATCTACATATCTTACTGTCACTATATGCATCTACATATCTTACTGTCACTCTATGCATCTACATATCTTACTGTCACTATATGCATCTACATATCTTACTGTCACTATATGCACCTACATATCTTACTGTCACTATATGCATCTACATATCTTACTGTCACTATATGCATCTACATATCTTACTGTCGCTATATGCATCTACTTATCTTGCCCTCACCGCATAATTTAACTCAATCGCACTAACTGTATGCCTAACAATGTAGGCATTTTTTAGTTTGTTATTATTTGTATACATCTTATAAATGCAGTTAGCGTCCTGGCACCGGATGCCAATATTTAATTTCCGCAAATCAAATGAGAATCTTTGAATATCATTGAATAAGCCTTTGCATATTACTCTTGGAAACTAGCGTCACCGTGCATAGGTTGTTTCCTTCAAGCCAACTACAATTATGCTATATCCCCCCTTACAGGGAACGACCCATATACTAGGTGCGTATTTCGTACTAACGAACTAAAATTGATTAATAATAGGCAACACATTTCATTGACTAAATATCTATGGAACTAAAGGTGAACCTCCATTTGGTTCATTCCAACAAATATTGAAACTACATATAGTCTATTATATTGGAATTACATATAGACTATTCAAAAATATATAAACTCACGTTGTGTTATTTAATTATTTTGTACTTACAGCTGCCAAACTCGATTAACCATGGTATCAAATATTTTCAAGTTTATTATAGTTATGTCATCTATTTGATGCTTGAAACTAAGCAACACGCTTTGAGACTAACAACATATAAGCTGGTTAACTTGTAAATAACATCTTTATGGCGGGCATAAAATATAGAATTTCTACTCTCAGTCTCATACCAATTCAAGAAAGTGTCTGAATAGCTGACTCTAACCTATTTGACATGAACTTTGCTCCTATCTATATGGTTTGTAATCCAAAGTAAGATATCATATCTAACTGTCAGATGTCAAACTATTTAATCATAACAATATAATATCTAACTGTCTCCATGAACATTCATAATCTAATAATTTGTAATTTTCGTCACATTGAATCTTATATATTTGAATATGTATTATGGAAGTTTAATAATGATATGTACCTTAATGGGTAATATATATATATATGTCTCGTGCATATAAAACGCTGTCATTTTGATCAATTTACTGCTTAGTTCTACACGCACCATTCTTCTGGTTGCTTAATGGCCGTTAATACATCAATCTCTCAGTTTCCCTAAACTTACAAATTAGTAAACAAATGATCAAGCTAAACAAACACACGTTTGTTCCTAACAAAACCTGCCTTAAAAAGTAAACACGTTTAAAGTTGTTTTAAACATTGCACAATTATTCACGTCGCCAGGCAGCCAACTGCATCAAATCACAGAACAGGGTCACTCGGTCAGGGTTGCCGGGCAACCATCTCACCCACGCACCGTGACCTTTGCTCGGGGGGGGAGCTGCGCGCGCAGGCTAATTGAATCAGTTCGTCCAATGAAAAACGGGGACGGGACTGGTGTGGCGGTGATAGGAGAGGCTCGACCGGAGTTTGGGCGTTGGAACGCCATTCATACCAATGTTCCCACAACTTAATGCTAAAAGCAATCGATATTTAATCACAAGAATCGGCAGAGGGTAACAAATATGAATCCTTGAACTATTTTGAATTCTATTTATTAAGAAATAACAGTGTTATAATATGGTGAATAGGGGTGAACAAGTTCAGGCCTTGGGCTAGACGTCGTGAAAATTGTAGATTTATTTTAGGGAACTGTACATCATGCTGTACACTGTGCACTTAACGCGTACACACCTTGGAAATTACACCGGCTCCCCTCCATTCAAACTCGACACACGCTGAAGGTTAGTCTACACAGCGCCTACCCACCGAGCGTCGGCAGCCGGACACATGAAAGGGGAAAGGGGGGGGAGGGGCTGGGTGTCTACGTAATTTAACGGTGATTTGCGCTCTTTCATCATACATACACAGTTTTTTCGGTCATGTTGGCATATTGTGCCAGCGCCAGTCAATGCAGCCACAGAGCCCATTGGTAACATACGCTTACACATTATCAGTAAATTGACTCTAAAACCACAAATGCCTACAAAAATGCAATTATTATAATTGTTTATTGGGGCATTATCGAATGTTCCTGAACGGGATATTGGTAACCCTATTTCATTTCAAAAGTTACACCACATTGTAAATGATTGTAGTATATCGCGGAATGACATTGTGAGGTGGGTGATGGTACTGGGACGGTGTAGCATGCTAGTCATATACACCTAATCTATGTTACACCTAATCTATGTTAGATTACACCACAGTGTAATGAATGTGAGTAGATTATAGAATGACTTCGCGATATTTCTACTGGAACGGTGTAACATGCCAGCCATATACACATGATCTGTGTCATGTAATGCACTGTTGTATACATAAAGTATACACATAATTATATTATTATATTAATAATATGTTGTGTGAGAATGGAGCTGAGTAACGCTGGCATTGCGCACATTTACTGTAAGGACATTGCAATACGCGTGTCGCATTATATCACGTATTGTGACAATAGATGCAGATGTTTCATAATACTGACAGGATGGGGTGAAAATTGGGTGTATGATATAAAATACAGAACACGATTTCTTTGCATTCTTCGTCTATACCAGATTAAAGTAAAGCACAGATATTACGCTCATAAACAACATGACTGTGTTTGCCTTGACCACGCCACAATATGGACTGTATGCCATTGACTTGACAAGGCAACGCCATCGACCGTGTGTGGGTGGGTTGATTGTACCACAATATGGACTGTATGCCATTGACTTGACAAGGCAACGCCATCGACCGTGTGGTGTTGCAGGGTTGACTGTACCACAATATGGGCTGCACTCGTAGAGTGTTTATACCCGCAATATTGACTAGTGACATGTATATTTCGCTTTGCATACACCAGGATATTTACATTGTATCGACAGCATGACGCCTACACGACCAATGGAGATGATAAAATAGCATATTGAGAATATATTGGGGTCGATTATTGTGATAATTTGACACAGATATCAGACGCAACCGAGATAATGACAAAAGGTCAAAGCAATGAAATCAATTATGCAACGAACACAGTAAGAGATATATCAATTTATAAAGGCCTATTAGCCGGACACGCGTGTAACATGTCCCATAATGCATCAGTGTGAAAACTAAGGGGGTGGGTAAGATACAATACAGTAAATATTCAACACCTACCTTTTTTGTTTGAATGTGTAGTCGGCGAAGCTTCTCGCCCTGGCGTGCCAAAAAGAAAGCTAAATCCTTGTCATACAACCGTTGCAACGTTTATTGTGCACCATGGCATTGACAGAGGTGCCCTGGTGTGTCCAACAGCCAGAGGCCCAGCAGAGACCTCTATCGACGAGATTGTCGGGTCGGGGGTAGTCCACGCAGCCCCGGATGGTCACTGTGTTATATTATAATGAGCGAACCCTACGGGGTAGTGAGTGGTCCGAAGCCTTTGTCTATCTGCACGGCAACACATAGGCCACGCCAGTGGTGGGCGTCTCATCTCAACTCATCTCTCTACACCGGACGGGCTTTGGACAGCGTACACGAACCCATTGCCTCCGGACAACACATTTATTTCTCCCTTCTAGCTTAATCTCTCATTCTCTCTGCTTACATCTATGAATCCCTTCCCGTCGCCCACACCCCTCTCCGCCTATAACTCCTACCCCCCCCCCCCCGCTATCGTAAACCGCACATCGCTTGCGTGATTCTTTTCCGTATTTCCGTATTTTTCTCCTCTGTCCCGATGTTGTCTCCGTTGTCTGTCCCTCTCTTACCCCCTAGTCTCATCCCGGGGTCAATCTCTGCATAAAATCTCCGTCAGACAGTCTATTCTAAACAGACCGGGGCCTTCCCTAGCCAAACCGTACCAGACACAGCCCGATATCAATCGGCCAAGCCCCTAAACATGTCTTATAAACAAGGCAGCTTATATTACATTGATGAGCTGATCTGACGCCCCCCCCCCCCGCCCCCCCGCCCTCTCTGGAGACACACATCATCTCAGTAGGCCCAGGACCGGGCCTGGCCCCATGTTGCGGACGCTAATTTATATATTATACATTGGTTACCCTCCATACTAAAGACTGAATTTCGTAGATTTATAGTACATTTTATTCCGTACTATACATGGCCAAGTTACATAAAGAAAAAGAAAAACACAGCCATAAGGTTTGTAGAATTGTATTATTATTAATACTATTTATTTATTGCTTAATGGTTCTCGTTTATAATATTCACACTATGCCGTATAATTCAGCCAATGACTTGGTAACACCCGCAATAGTAATGCCGTCGATATTGTTTCTCGATTTATTCAATAATTCACAGATACAGAACACATAGAAGCAAAACATGTAGGCTACTCATGACCGAAGTTAACGCTGAACAATTTTGCGCGCAAAGTCCACAGTATGTTATTTCATGTATGGTGAGCAGGGGCAAATCCAGTGGGGGGGGGGGGTAGGGGGGTTGCAACCCCCCCCCTTGGGAACCTGAACATACACTGTTAAAGTCTGCTTCTCCGAGCAGCGCCACCCCTCCCCCCCGGTCACAAGTTTTCAGAGAGCAACCCCTCCCCCCCCCCTTTGGCAAATTCCTAGATCCGCCCCTGGTGAGGTCATCTTATATGTATTATATATACGTTGCCTGTCAGTGGCATCCCCAGGCGACACCAAGACGTCATATCTCAAACCAATAGATCATATGCCCATCACAGTAAAACGATACAATTGTAGTTAAAAATATGGAAGTAACAATCCCTAGGTACATCCGGGCTACTGTCTGTGTTAAATATACACCAGAAAAATAAATGGCATTTCAAACAGGAAATACTTGGAATGTTCCACTTCTAAAAAATACTCGGACTAGGAGTTGAAGAGAAATTGCTTATGGAAGTTTCTAACAGGTCAGTTCGTGTTTGTGGGCAATACTAATGAGAGAATGCATGACATGTAAAACTTGTACCTGGGAACTAAACTAATAAATGCCACCCAAAAACGTTTTGCGCTAGTTTTCCTCACCCATTAGAGCTTGAACATCGGTACATGAACAAGAAACACAGTCAAACGGTGCAGAGCTCAGCTGTCAGTAATTTTCAGATGACTGCGGCATATATATAACAACTATATAAATAGAATGTTTAAATATTGTTATCTGTTTAGTTTGCTATTTTATGTTATATAATATGCATGATGCCAATTTTTTTTTGTAATAACCTATGCGTATATTGCAATAAAACTGAATTCGAATTGCACATTTTCAGAATTTATTTTGGAATTTTAGCAATTGTTGCATGGTGTTTATTCTAGATATATAATCGAAAGTGCAATAAGATTACGATATTTCAAAGTTCACAAGTTAGATGCAGATCCTATAGTTTCACACCAGTTGGTTCACATCAGCCGTCCCAGCAAAAGGGTTACTTAGTCAAGGAAGTTATTTTTAACGATTTGATATATCACAGCATTATCGACATTGCAACAATATTGCCAAGATCCTTGGCTTGTGGCGCGTTTTGATGTGTTGAACTCTTTTTACTTGAATTTGTTCGTTCCAAATTTATTCTTCTCGACATATGGAAACTTCTGTGCATGTACATATCCTGCGAATATGCAATGCTATTGGAGTTACGTACAGCCGCTAGATGGCAGCTCTGTCGGGTCGGTGCACCTTCCATCGTAGTCTTCCATCGTGAGTAGGCATTGGATCGCGGATATCCATATGTACAACCAACCATGGCCTGCTGACAAGCAAGGTGGGGGTGGGTCGTCCTTATGTCTGTGGATACCAGGTTGTATGCTTTCGATATTTTGTGGTGAATGCACGCTCACTTTTGAAATTAAACTCCACGGTAGGCCTACAGCTGTCTGCCTTTGGATATAGCATCAAATGGTGGAATGCATGAATCCCCCCCCCCCTTCTCCTCTCCCCCTCAGACGGCCCTCGTCTCCCCGTCCCATCTTTTCAAAGAAAAATAAAAATGTTCTGTATTCAACACGCATACAGGCTTCATTCACTCGCCACTAAAGACGATATCTAGGGCCGGGGGTTGGCTTTTTTCCTTTCTCATCAACCCAGCTTAATGAAGGAAGCCGATTGTGTGGCGCGGCGAGATAGCATTGAGTCGAGCAGGTGACGTCACAAATGCGCTAATGCAGCAGCTATATCCCCCCCCCCCCCACACTTCCATTCCCATCTCCCCGCCAACCCCACCCCGGCCGACCCCGCGGAACAGAGCTGGCTTGTGTTTTTGCTAACACTTACCCAGTGTGCTCCGCCTACCCTTACCCCCTCTGCTATAGCCTCAGACGCACCCGCCCCCCCACCCCCCCCCCCCCAACTCCCGCAGCCTTCTCACTAGTTCCATTCACGCAAAAGCCATAGATCCTTCGCCCACGCCCCCTGGCACCCCCCCCCCCCCCCCTCCACCCCCCGGCACCCCCCACCCCGCCCCAGCCCCGCACACACACGCACACCTACCAATGACACTTCTCTTCCCCTTGCCAAGTTGTACAACTATCTAGCACCGTGCAGACCTGTTCAGTCAATGCTGCCCTATTTATAGACGGAGCCCTGGCCCCCAGGAGCCCTGCCCCCTCCCCCCACTCCCCCCCCCCCACCCCGGGGCCCTGGCCGCCGCTGCACACCCGCCTCTCAGCCAGCCAGCCAGGTTGCCAGGCGTGCCTCGTGGGCCGCGCGATGTTTTATGACGTGGCGGGCTATGATTGGTGGTTAATTCGCCGGCGCGCACCGCGGGCCGAGCGCGCGCAATGAAATGTCGTCTGCCCGTGATTTATCGAAATTACGCTCGCGCGGGAGACACACAGACAGATAGACGTTCTTGCGTGCGGGGAGGCAGCGAGGATATGCTGTCGGGGTGTGCAAGAGATGTCGTGGTGCCGGGGGAGCGGGTGGTGGGGGGGGGGGGGTGAGGGGGGGGGGGGGCGAAGGAGGGGAGGGGATTTTGGGGGTAAGCTTATTGTAGCTGGATGGCAGGGTGTAGTGGTGCAGCTGGCCGCCAGGGAGGATGGGGTGGTGGTTGACTATAGCTGGGAGGGATGGGTGGATTGTGGGGTTGGCCTGGTTGCTTCGTCTTACTTGCCTGGAGTCTTGCGTGGGGGTGGGCGGGGAGGGGGACGACAGGGGATTATAGGAAAACTAGTAACCGGCTTAAGGAGAGTGAGACGCGATGGGAGACGCGAGGGGAAGGTGACCGGGAGAAGTGCGTCGTACTGGCTGCCGGCCAGGCCGTATGATAGGTGAACATGGACGACATCCAGGCACACAGCGTCCCAGTGTACGCCCAGTCTGCGCCCAGCGTATGCCTATTGCACGCCCAATTTACGGCTAGTGTACGCCCAGTGTACGTTTGGCGCAGGCCCAGTGTATGTCCATGGTACACCCTTTGTATACCTAGTGTGCACCAAGTGTACGTTTGGCGTACGCCCGTTGTATACCTAGTGAACGCCCAGGGTATGCCCGGTGTACCCCCAGCCAACACGTCCACGAGTTCCTCTGTTACTGGTCCATAGGACTACTAACCCCCCCCCCCACCCCTCCTCATCTCCCCGCCCATTTAAACCAGCTTCTGCGGGTTTTTTTTCGCAATTCAACAGATGATGTAAATGACAAGAATGGCAAAAACCAACATTTACAATAAACTAAAATGCGCAGTGAAGAGATATTTCTCGGCAATTCCAGAAATCTTGCATGCGATTCTTAGCTAAGAAATAGACGTTTCCACTACGACATGTTTTGCAGACCAAGCGGTGCGGTCCGGTGCGGGGCTCGAATCCCATCTGTACAAGTAAGCTACAACTTTAGATACCTAGATCATTTCGGTGTGAAAGGCTGTTGGAATAGCTATAAATACAAGCGAATATAACAAAATACATATTTTTCATTTTGTGCAAATTATGTGGCTCATAGTTTGATTATCGCACAGGGGACGTAGATGCACAAGTGACGTAGATGCACAAGTGTCGTAGATGCAGGTTCCGGTTTAATTGCTAAATATAGGCAACTGAAGGGCTTATGTAAATATTAAGTCAGATTGGTATTTTTGACACAGGATTCAGTAGATGTTCGATGTGTTCACTTCATAATATATAGAATAGCGTTTTAGCCTTTTTGTGATTGAGTTCTTAACTAAAGAAAATGTATGACTGCCCGTCTCAAGCGTTCAGCGCTGTAGCTCTTCGAAGTGGAACCTACATTTACCTCACGAAACGTCGATTGATCGCCACTGACTAGTTTTTGATGTTTAAACACGTCATAGGAGATACTGCCCACTATTTCTAGTAGGCCATGGAATAAAATTAAGGGGCATTCAATTTTGATGGCAGGATATATTGGGATAAAGAGCATAAAAGTCCATGTGGACCTAGGAGCTGGATTTAAATCACTACAGTCTGGTGCCGGGAAACACATATATTTACATAAGCCCTTCACGTATCGCTTATGTAGGTGTGGTTATGTAGGTGTGATTATCTAGGTGTGGTTATATAGGTGGGGTTATGTACGCTTCGATATGTAGGCGTGGTTATGTATGTGTGGTTATGTCAGCGATGTTATGTAGGCGTGGTTACGTAGGTTTGGTTATGTAAGCTATATGTAGGCGTGGTTATGTAGCGCTGTTATGTAGGCGTTTCTATATAGGATTTGTTATGTAAGGCGTGGTTATGTAGGTGTGGTTATGTAGGTGTATTTATGTAAGCGTGATTATGTAGGATTTGTTATGTAGGCGCGGTTATGTAAGCTTTGTTATGCAAGTTTGTTCTGGAGGCGTGGTTACGTGGCTTTGTTATGTAGGCATGATTGTAGAGGCTTGGTTATGAAAGCTTGGTTACGTAGGCGTGGCTACGTAGGCGTTGCTATGTAGGCGTTGTTATGCAGGCGTATTTATGTAGACGTGGTTATGTGAGCTTTGTTATGTAAGCTTTGTCATGTACGCTTTGTCATGTAAGCTTTGCAATGTAAGCTTTGTTATGTAGGCTTTGTTATGTAAGCGTTGTTATGTAAGCTTTGTTACGTAAGCGTTGTTATGTAAGCTTTGTTGAGTAAGCTTTGTTATGTAAGCTTTGTTGTGTCGGCTTTGGTATGTACACTGTGTTCTATAGGCGTGGATATGTAAGCGTGGTTATGTAGGCATGGTTATGTAGGGGTTGTAACGTATGTGTGATTATGTAGGCGTGTTATGTAGGCATGGTTATGTAGGCGTTGTTACGTAGGTGTGGTTATGTAGGCGTGGTTATGTAGGCGTGGTTTTGTAGGCGTCGGGTTCATCCTATGAACGGCCGCTTTGACGGGCGATGACTTCATGAGTCACTAATTCAGGGGCTATAAAATGGAGTTTTATTTTCGTTCATTCATATTTTATACCGGTTACAAAAGCTATTTGATTGACTTGTGAAAGCAAATGTCCACAGTTTTAGACGAAGCCTTTATTGCACTTGCACGTGACTTCAGCTCAATATTTAGATCACGACGAGACACCTGGCTGTATCACAATGCCTATACCCAAAAATACATCAAATCCGCGGAACAACCTCAGCACATAGACACCGCGTGTATGCAGCGGCAACATATTATCATGATATTGCCACCCCTACCATATTAACTAGTCATTTAACCGTTATATTTTGTATCCAAAATAGCTGTGACAATCACACCCATTCCTCCAGTCATGCTTTTTGCTTAATCAAATATATTGTGTGTGTTTTTTTTTTTATAAATGCATCGCTTTCCATAGACAAATGTTCTGGAAAGTTGTTCGATATTAAAGGCACTCATACAATAATATTTTTCGTGAGAAACTTTCACAATTTTAATGGAAAAGAAGCATTTATGCATGTTCTGAGTGTAAATGGGCCCACATATTAATATATATAATAAATAACAGGGTATATTGTTAAGCAACCGTTTTGGGCCAAAATAGTCTTGTGTGGGAAAGCGTGGTGTCATCAAAATTCGGACATAGCTGTCGTTTTTATTTGTAAGTTAACATTCACCCTCAGCATGACGTTTTCCAAAAACATTGTCTTTTGAAAATCATAATTGAATGTAGGTAGAACATTGCGGTATGGGCAGCTTTAAATGAACCCAAATAATCTAGATTAAAACATAAGCATTTAATGTTGTTTACATAATTATTCAATTCTGTATATTATCACATAATGTATATGGCGTTATTACCCGTCCACGCGCTGCATGCTAAAACACATGCTCTATAAAACTTCGCCAAATCGATGTTGCCTGAAATAAACAAAGTCCCGCCAACGCCGCTTGTCAGTCCCCGTGAAGCATTAAAGGGTATTTGTGTCCATACCCCTGGACCATCTAGGCTCGATTCAGCTCTCCCCGCACCGCTGTTTTTGTCGAAGAACCAAGATGTGGATAACAAGGCATTTGCAGTTTAGGATTCTTGAGCAAAAAATAGTATTTTATGTGTCGTTGCCAGCAACTTTGTTCCCTTATTGGCAGCCAGGAATCATCTTAAGATGTACATATTAGACTCATTGCCCATTGCTAAATGTCCTCTGCCAAGTATTTCCTACTCTTTCTCTATATTTGTTATATATATATATTATTTTGATATCTCCTGCTCGTTATATACAAATGTATACATACGGCTCTGAACATTGTACATGTCGACTTCGTATTTACGCATTGCCACTTTAATATTTACGAATATTCCTCGCAAGGATTGTTATATATTTTCACTAATATATTTATTATTGACATTTTATTATCACATATTTCCATAAATATTGCAACGCCACAACTATCAAAGTAATTTGGTTAAGTCGACCCGATCTAACGCCTTCCGTGGATCAAGACAAGTCACAAGAGCCCAGATACCACAGGTCTACGGTGCGTTCTGGTTTTGCAGCAGTTATGCCGTCATAATATAATACCTCAAGGCTTATGAAGGTATGCTCCTCCAGCAGTGCTATCATTCAATTCCAAATGTTTCAAGATATCAGCCTTGCATTAGTGTACAGGCTGAGATAATAGTGGCCAGGGGACGTACAGGCTCCTGCTTAACACTGTCTGCCTTGTCTCTCTGGCTTCATTGACGCTGTTTTAATGCCGTTCCATGACTCTGTAGTCGGCTACTCGGTTGTACCTGGCCTATTGCAAGAGCACATTCATGTGGTGGGTGTACAGAATCCGACTCGTTGAAGCATCCACACCACTAATTACACCTAAACCCGGGGCCTTCTCTCGGCATATATAGGCGGATGGCATGGGTTTCTCCCGTAGATGATACAGAACAGGGGTACCATGTTTCACAACGGTCTCCCTCTCCAGTCCTTTATTACTTCGCTATCGGTCGTTAGTTTTCTGCTACCCCCACCCCCGCCCCCACCCAGCCACCTCATGGTCGTCAGTAGTTAAGCGCCCACCCCCCCCTTCCCTGGTTCAGTCCTTTGACCCACCCACCCACCCACAAATCGGACCCTAATATCTTACTATGTCACTATGTTGTACACAGGGTATTCTATTGTATAGGCTGGCTATATGTAATCGTTGAATATATTTTTTACGTTGCCCGTCATTTCACTTAAGAGCGATGTTCATCCTCAAAGTGTCTCAAGTTATCTATATTAATATGAACATGAGTAGCAATAGTAATCCATCCTATCCTTAACCATGAAACTTTAGTATCACATTTCAAAAAATCGTGCCGCTGCTATTTCTCCACACAATTTTCACTGTTTATTTCAGTGGCAAATGGTCATACCAATTTTAAGCCTGGCTTCGACAGCATCGTCGCCATTAAACATCTTACCGTAATTTAATAATTGTATACTGTCGCTTTTTTGTGAACGTGGATTTAATTATATTTCTGTTTATATCGGTTGTCAACAATGTCATAATATAATAGGCACTTCGTGTTATCTTTTAGGCTGCATCATGCCATCAAATTCGCTTCTTGTAAGTTATCCACGTTGAATGTTTTCTTTAAATTGACAGTTTGCGCAGCCGTTTACTAGAATATCGCAGTGTCGCAATGATTTCTAACGCATGTTTGCTTCCAATTACTGTTTTCTTCTATCATGCTAGAAAAATATATACATTGAACTGGACGAAGTTTGGCTTTTGTCGAAAATATACACAGAATTACCTGACATATAATGCCTGACATATAACGCCACATAATGTGTATAAGACTTCTTCATCTCGGGCTGCTGCAATTTAATGATATGTAACAGGCCGATTGACCGCGCACAGTTAGAATCTGTCTGTCACAATGACTCTCCTTTCAGACACGCATTTTTTTGCGTATCTGAACCGTTTGAGCTTGGCATGTTGACCTAGGGAGTCACAACGCATAATTTTTATATATGATAGTATAGGGAGTCACAACGCATAGTTTATATACGATAGTGTCTGTCGCATACATCCTTGCTAAATATATATATGTATTATAAATATTTATACGTTCTGTATTGAAAGATATTTACATTATTTATTCATAATATCTATATTTAAAACTATTTAAGAAATATCAAGGCTGTAATGTAGCTATAGACTATGCAGTGGGCGAGCTGATCGCCTGCTGGAGATGTCTGCCTGCTGTGGTGTGTGACAGTGGTCAGACCGCCATGGTGAC
>CAXHSH010001339.1:0-14786 GCA_964019135.1 Arenicola marina
CATCGTGTGCAGACCGCAGGGGAATTCGGGGGGATGGGCGGAGGTGACGGGAGAGGGTGGAAGACGGCCGAGGTGAGGGGGGTGGGGGTGGGGGTGGGGGTGAGGGGGTGAGAGGTTGGAGGGTGCATCTTGAGGGGAGACAACACTGTTTGCGTACCGTCATGGCTGACAAGGTAGGGTGCGATGGGAGAGTAGAGGATTACCGTTAGTACCATATTACACTGTTAGTACCATATTACACCGTTAGTGCGATATTACACTGTTAGTACCATATTACACTGTTAGTATCATATTACACCGTTAGTACCATATTACACTGTTAGTACCATATTACACTGTTAGTACCATATTACACCGTTAGTACCATATTACACCGTTAGTACCCATATTACATTGTTAGTACCATATTACCCTCTTAGCACCATATTACTCTCTTAGTACCATATTACACCGTTAGTACCATATTACACCGTTAGTACCATATTACATTGTCAGTTCCATATTACACTGTTAGTACCATATTACACTGTTAGTACCATATTACACCGTTAGTACCATATTACACTGTTAGTACCATATTACACTGTTAGTACCATATTACACCGTTAGCACCATATTACACTGTTAGTACCATATTACATTGTTAGTACGATATTACTCTCTTAGTACCATATTACACCGTTAGTACCATATTACACCGTTAGCACCATATTACACCGTTAGTACCATATTACACCGTTAGTACCATATTACTCCCTTAGTACCATATTACACTGTTAGTACCATATAACACCGTTAGTACGATATTACACTGTTAGTACCATATTACACTGTTAGTACCATATTACATTGTTAGTACCATATTACACCGTTAGTACCATATTACACCGCTAGTACCACATTACATTGTTAGTACCATATTACACCGTTAGTACCATATTACACTGTTAGTACCATATTACACTGTTAGTACCATATTACACCGTTAGTACCATATTACACCGTTAGTACCATATTACATTGTTAGTACCATATTACCCTCTTAGCACCATATTACTCTCTTAGTACCATATTACACCGTTAGTACCATATTACACCGTTAGTACCATATTACATTGTCAGTACCATATTACACTGTTAGTACCATATTACACCGTTAGTACCATATTACACCGTTAGTACCATATTACACTGTTAGTACCATATTACACCGTTAGTACCATATTACACCGTTAGCACCATATTACACTGTTAGTACCATATTACATTGTTAGTACGATATTACTCTCTTAGTACCATATTACACCGTTTGTACCATATTACACCGTTAGCACCATATTACACCGTTAGTACCATATTACACCGTTAGTACCATATTACTCCCTTAGTACCATATTACACTGTTAGTACCATATAACACCGTTAGTACGATATTACACTGTTAGTACCATATTACACTGTTAGTACCATATTACATTGTTAGTACCATATTACACCGTTAGTACCATATTACACCGCTAGTACCACATTACATTGTTAGTACCATATTACACCGTTAGTATCATATTACATCGTTAGTACCATATTACATTGTTAGTATCATATTACACTGTTAGTACCATATTACACCGTTAGTACCATATTACATGGTTAGTACCATATTACCCTCTTAGCACCATATGACACCGTTAGTACCATATTACATTGTTAGTACGATATTACTCTCTTAGTACCATATTACACCGTTAGTACCATATTACACCGTTAGTCCCGTATGACACCGTTAGTACCATATTACACCGTTAGTACCATATTACACCGTTAGTACCATATTACACCGTTAGTACCATATTACTCTCTTAGCACCATATTACACCGTTAGTACCATATTACACCGTTAGTACCATATCACACCGTTAGTACCGGATTACTCTCTTAGTACCACATTACTCTCTTAGTACCATATTACACCGTTAGTACCATATTACATTGTTAGTACCATGTTACCCTCTTAACACCATATTACTCTCTTAGTACCATATTACACCGTTAGTACCATATTACACCGTTAGTACCATATTACATTGTCAGTACCATATTACACTGTTAGTACCATATTACACTGTTAGTACCATATTACACCGTTAGTACCATATTACACTGTTAGTACCATATTACACCGTTAGTACCATATTACACCGTTAGCACCATATTACACTGTTAGTACCATATTACATTGTTAGTACGATATTACTCTCTTAGTACCATATTACACCGTTAGTACCATATTACACCGTTAGCACCATATTACACCGTTAGTACCATATTACACCGTTAGTACCATACTACTCCCTTAGTACCATATTACACTGTTAGTACCATATTACACTGTTAGTACCATATCACACTGTTAGTACCATATTACACCGCTAGTACCATATTACACCGTTAGCACCATATTACACCGTTAGTACCATATTACATTGTTAGTACCATATTACCCTCTTAGCACCATATTACTCTCTTAGTACCATATTACACCGTTAGTACCATATTACATTGTCAGTACCATATTACACTGTTAGTACCATATTACACTGTTAGTACCATATTACACCGTTAGTACCATATTACACTGTTAGTACCATATTACACCGTTAGTACCATATTACACCGTTAGCACCATATTACACTGTTAGTACCATATTACATTGTTAGTACGATATTACTCTCTTAGTACCATATTACACCGTTAGTACCATATTACACCGTTAGTCCCGTATGACACCGTTAGTACCATATTACACCGTTAGTACCATATTACACCGTTAGTACCATATTACACTGTTAGTACCATATTACACTGTTAGTACCATATCACACTGTTAGTACCATATTACACCGTTAGTACCATATTACACCGTTAGCACCATATTACACCGTTAGTACCATATTACATTGTTAGTACCATATTACCCTCTTAGCACCATATTACTCTCTTAGTACCATATTACACCGTTAGTACCATATTACATTGTCAGTACCATATTACACTGTTAGTACCATATTACACTGTTAGTACCATATTACACCGTTAGTACCATATTACACTGTTAGTACCATATTACACCGTTAGTACCATATTACACCGTTAGCACCATATTACACTGTTAGTACCATATTACACCGTTAGTACCATATTACACCGTTAGTACCATATTACACCGTTAGTACCATATTACTCTCTTAGCACCATATTACACCGTTAGTACCATAATACACCGTTAGTACCATATCACACCGTTAGTACCAGATTACTCTCTTAGTACCACATTACTCTCTTAGTACCATATTACACTGTTAGTACCATATTACACCGCTAGTACCAGATTACTCTCTTAGCACCATATCACACCGTTAGTACCATATTACACCGTTAGTACAATATTAAACTGTTAGTACCATATTACACTGTTAGTACCATATTACACTGTTAGTACCATATTACACTGTTAGTACCATATTACACCGTTAGTACCATATTACACCGTTAGCACCATATTACACCGTTAGTACCATATTACACCGTTAGTACCATATTACACTGTTAGTACCAGATTACTCTCTTAGTACCATATTACACTGTTAGTACCATATTACATTGTTAGTACCATATTACACCGTTGATACCATATTACACCGTTAGTACCATATTACACCGTTAGTACCATATTATTCATTAGTACCATATTACACTGTTAGTACTATATTACCCTGTTAGTACCAGATTACTCTCTTAGTACCATATTACGCTCTTAGTACCATATTACACTGTTAGTACCATATTACATTGTTAGTACCATATTACACCGTTGGTACCATATTACACCGTTAGTACCATATTACACCGTTAGTACCATATTACTCTCTTAGTACCACATTACATTGTTAGTACCATATTACATTGTTAGTACCATATTACACTCTTAGTAACATATTACACTCTTAGTAACATATTACTCTCTTGGTACCATATTACACTGTTAGTACCATATTACACTGCTAGTACCATATTACATTGTTAGTACCATATTACATTGTTAGTACCATATTTCACTCTTATTACCGTATTACACTGTTAGTACCATATTACACTCTTAGCACCATATTACTCTCTTAGTACCATGTTACACTGTTAGTACCAGATTACTCTATTAGTACCATATTACCCTCTTAGTACCATATTACACCGTTAGTACCATATTACACTGTTAGTGCCATATTACACCTATAGTACCATATTACACCGTTAGTATCATATTGCACCGTTAGTACCATATTACAGTGTTAGTACCATATTACACTGTTAGTACCATATTACACTGTTAGTACCATATTACACCGTTGGTACCATATTACATTGTTAGTACCATATTACACTGTTAGTGCCATGTTACACCGTTAGTACCATATTACACCGTTAGTACCATATTACACCGTTAGTATCATATTACACTGTTAGTACCATATTACACTGTTAGTACCATATTACACTGTTAGTGCCATATTACATTGTTAGTACCATATTACAGTGTTAGTACCATATTACACTGTTAGTACCATATTACACCGTTAGTACCATATTACATTGTTAGTACCATATTACACTGTTAGTACCAGATTACTCTCTTAGTACCATATTACACTGTTAGTACCATATTACATTGTTAGTGCCATATTACACCGTTAGTACCATATTACACCGTTAGTACCATATTACACCGTTAGTACCATCTTACTCTCTCAGTACCATCTTACTCTCTCAGCACCATATTACACCGTTAGTACCATATTACTCTCTTAGTACCATATTACACTGTTAGTACCATATTACACTGGTAGTACCATATTACACCGTTAGTGCCATATTACGCCGTTAGTACCATATTACACCGTTAGTACCATTTTACACCGTTAGTACCATGTTACATTGTTAGAACCATATTACCCTCTTAGCACCATATTACACTGTTAGTACCATATTACACCGTTAGTACCATCTTACACTGTTAGTACCATATTACATTGTTAGAGCCATATTACCCTCTTAGTACCATATTATCCTCTTAGTACCATATTACACCGTTAGTACCATATTATTCCTTAGTACCATATTACACTGTTAGTACTATATTACCCTGTTAGTACCAGATTACTCTCTTAGTACCATATTACTCTCTTGTACCATATTACACTGTTAGTACCATATTACATTGTTGGTACCATATTACACCGTTGGTACCATATTACACTGCTAGTACCATATTACATTGTTAGTACCATATTACATTGTTAGTACCATATTTCACTCTTATTACCGTATTACACTGTTAGTACCATATTACACTCTTAGCACCATATTACTCTCTTAGTACCATGTTACACTGTTAGTACCAGATTACTCTATTAGTACCATATTTCCCTCTTAGTACCATATTACACCGTTAGTACCATATTATTCCTTAGTACCATATTACACTGTTAGTACTATATTACCCTGTTAGTACCAGATTACTCTCTTAGTACCATATTACTCTCTTAGTACCGTATTACACTGTTAGTACCATATTACATTGTTAGTACCATATTACACCGTTGGTACCATATTACACCGTTAGTACTATATTACACCGTTAGTACCATATTACTCTCTTAGTACCATATTACATTGTTAGTACCATATTACATTGTTAGTACCATATTACACTCTTAGTACCATATTACACTGTTAGTACCATATTACTCTCTTGGTACCATATTACACTGTTAGTACCATATTACACTGCTAGTACCATATTACATTGTTAGTACCATATTACATTGTTAGTACCATATTTCACTCTTATTACCGTATTACACTGTTAGTACCATATTACACTCTTAGCACCATATTACTCTCTTAGTACCATGTTACACTGTTAGTACCAGATTACTCTATTAGTACCATATTACCCTCTTAGTACCATATTACACCGTTAGTACCATATTACACTGTTAGTGCCATATTACACCCTTAGTACCATATTACACCGTTAGTATCATATTGCACCGTTAGTACCATATTACAGTGTTAGTACCATATTACACTGTTAGTACCATATTACACTGTTAGTACCATATTACACCGTTGGTACCATATTACATTGTTAGTACCATATTACACTGTTAGTGCCATGTTACACCGTTAGTACCATATTACACCGTTAGTACCATATTACACCGTTAGTATCATATTACACTGTTAGTACCATATTACACTGTTAGTACCATATTACACTGTTAGTGCCATATTACATTGTTAGTACCATATTACAGTGTTAGTACCATATTACACTGTTAGTACCATATTACACCGTTAGTACCATATTACATTGTTAGTACCATATTACACTGTTAGTACCAGATTACTCTCTTAGTACCATATTACACTGTTAGTACCATATTACATTGTTAGTGCCATATTACACCGTTAGTACCATATTACACCGTTAGTACCATATTACACCGTTAGTACCATCTTACTCTCTCAGTACCATCTTACTCTCTCAGTACCATATTACACCGTTAGTACCATATTACTCTCTTAGTACCATATTACACTGTTAGTACCATATTACACTGGTAGTACCATATTACACCGTTAGTGCCATATTACGCCGTTAGTACCATATTACACCGTTAGTACCATTTTACACCGTTAGTACCATGTTACATTGTTAGAACCATATTACCCTCTTAGCACCATATTACACTGTTAGTACCATATTACACCGTTAGTACCATCTTACACTGTTAGTACCATATTACATTGTTAGAACCATATTACCCTCTTAGTACCATATTATCCTCTTAGTACCATATTACACCGTTAGTACCATATTATTCCTTAGTACCATATTACACTGTTAGAACTATATTACCCTGTTAGTACCAGATTACTCTCTTAGTACCATATTACTCTCTTGTACCATATTACACTGTTAGTACCATATTACATTGTTGGTACCATATTACACCGTTGGTACCATATTACACCGTTAGTACCATATTACACCGTTAGTACCATATTACTCTCTTAGTACCATATTACATTGTTAGTACCATATTACATTGTTAGTACCATATTACACTGTTAGTACCATATTACACTCTTAGTACCATATTACTCTCTTAGTACCATATTACACCGTTAGTACCATATTACACTGTTAGTACCATATTACACTGCTAGTACCATATTACATTGTTAGTACCATATTTCACTCTTATTACCATATTACACTGTTAGTGCCATATTACACTCTTAGTACCATATTACTCTCTTAGTACCATGTTACACTGTTAGTACCAGATTACTCTATTAGTACCATATTACCCTCTTAGTACCATATTACACCGTTAGTACCATATTACACTGTTAGTACCATATTACACCCTTAGTACCATATTACACCGTTAGTACCATATTGCACCGTTAGTACCATATTACATTGTTAGTACCATATTACACTGTTAGTACCATATTACATTGTTAGTACCATATTACACCGTTGATACCATAATACACCGTTAGTACCATATTACACCGTTAGTACCATATTATTCCTTAGTACCATATTACACTGTTAGTACTATATTACCCTGTTAGTACCAGATTACTCTCTTAGTACCATATTACTCTCTTAGTACCGTATTACACTGTTAGTACCATATTACATTGTTAGTACCATATTACGCCGTTGGTACCATATTACACCGTTAGTACCATATTACACCGTTAGTACCATATTACTCTCTTAGTACCATATTACATTGTTAGTACCATATTACATTGTTAGTACCATATTACACTCTTAGTACCATATTACACTGTTAGTACCATATTACTCTCTTGGTACCATATCACACTGTCAGTACCATATTACACTGCTAGTACCATATTACATTGTTAGTACCATATTACATTGTTAGTACCATATTTCACTCTTATTACCGTATTACACTGTTAGTACCATATTACACTCTTAGCACCATATTACTCTCTTAGTACCATGTTACACTGTTAGTACCAGATTACTCTATTAGTACCATATTACCCTCTTAGTACCATATTACACCGTTAGTACCATATTACACTGTTAGTGCCATATTACACTGTTAGTACCATATTACACTGTTAGTACCATATTACACCGTTGGTACCATATTACATTGTTAGTACCATATTACACTGTTAGTGCCATGTTACACCGTTAGTACCATATTACACCGTTAGTACCATATTACACCGTTAGTATCATATTACACTGTTAGTACCATATTACACTGTTAGTACCATATTACACTGTTAGTGCCATATTACATTGTTAGTACCATATTACAGTGTTAGTACCATATTACACTGTTAGTATCATATTACACCGTTAGTACCATATTACATTGTTAGTACCATATTACACTGTTAGTACCAGATTACTCTCTTAGTACCATATTACACTGTTAGTACCATATTACATTGTTAGTGCCATATTACACCGTTAGTACCATATTACACCGTTAGTACCATATTACACCGTTAGTACCATCTTACTCTCTCAGTACCATCTTACTCTCTCAGTACCATATTACACCGTTAGTACCATATTACTCTCTTAGTACCATATTACACTGTTAGTACCATATTACACTGGTAGTACCATATTACACCGTTAGTGCCATATTACGCCGTTAGTACCATATTACACCGTTAGTACCATTTTACACCGTTAGTACCATGTTACATTGTTAGAACCATATTACCCTCTTAGCACCATATTACACTGTTAGTACCATATTACACCGTTAGTACCATCTTACACTGTTAGTACCATATTACATTGTTAGAACCATATTACCCTCTTAGTACCATATTATCCTCTTAGTACCATATTACACCGTTAGTACCATATTATTCCTTAGTACCATATTACACTGTTAGTACTATATTACCCTGTTAGTACCAGATTACTCTCTTAGTACCATATTACTCTCTTGTACCATATTACACTGTTAGTACCATATTACATTGTTGGTACCATATTACACCGTTGGTACCATATTACTCTCTTAGTACCATATTACATTGTTAGTACCATATTACATTGTTAGTACCATATTACACTGTTAGTACCATATTACACTCTTAGTACCATATTACTCTCTCAGTACCATATTACACCGTTAGTACCATATTACACTGTTAGTACCATATTACACTGCTAGTACCATATTACATTGTTAGTACCATATTTCACTCTTATTACCATATTACACTGTTAGTGCCATATTACACTCTTAGTACCATATTACTCTCTTAGTACCATGTTACACTGTTAGTACCAGATTACTCTATTAGTACCATATTACCCTCTTATTACCATATTACACCGTTAGTACCATATTACACTGTTAGTACCATATTACACCCTTAGTACCATATTACACCGTTAGTACCATATTGGACCGTTAATACCATATTACATTGTTAGTACCATATTACACTGTTAGTACCATATTACACTATTAGTACCATATTACACCCTTGGTACCATATTACACCGTTAGTACCATATTACACTGTTAGTGCCATGTTACATTGTTAGTACCATATTACACCGTTAGTACCATATTACACCGTTAGTATCATATTACACTGTTAGTACCATATTACACCGTTAGTACCATATTACACTGTTAGTGCCATATTACATTGTTAATACCATATTACACTGTTAGTACCATATTATACTGTTAGTACCATATTACACCGTTAGTACCATATTACATTGTTAGTACCATATTACACTGTTAGTACCATATTATACCGTTAGTACCATATTACATCGTTAGTACCATATTACACTGTTAGTACCATGTTACACCGTTAGTACCATAATACACCGTTAGTACCATATTACACCGTTAGTACCATCTTACTCTCTTAGTACCATATTACACCGTTAGTACCATATTACTCTCTTAGTACCATATTACACTGTTAGTACCATATTACACTGTTAGTGCCATATTACATTGTTAGTACCATATTACACTGTTAGTACCATATTATACTGTTAGTACCATATTACACCGTTAGTACCATATTACATTGTTAGTACCATATTACACTGTTAGAACCATATTATACCGTTAGTACCATATTACATCGTTAGTACCATATTACACTGTTAGTACCATGTTACACCGTTAGTACCATATTACACCGTTAGTACCATATTACACCTTTAGTACCATCTTACTCTCTTAGTACCATATTACACCGTTAGTACCATATTACTCTCTTAGTACCATATTACACTGTTAGTACCATATTACACTGGTAGTACCATATTACACCGTTAGTGCCATATTACACCGTTAGTACCATATTACACCGTTAGTACCATTTTACACCGTTAGTACCATGTTACATAGTTAGTACCATATTACCCTCTTAGCACCAAATTACACTGTTAGTACCATATTACACCGTTAGTACCATCTTACACTGTTAGTGCCATATTACATTGTTAGAACCATATTACCCTCTTAGTACCATATTGCCCTATTAGTAACATATTACACCGTTAGTACCATATTACTCTCTTAGTACCATATTACACCGTTAGTACCATATTACTCTCTTAGTACCATATTACACTCTTAGTACCATATTACACTCTTAGTACAATATTACACTCTTAGTACCATGTCACCCTCTTAGTACCATATTACGCTCTTAGTACCATATCACCCTCTTAGTACCATATCACCCTCTTAGTACCATATTACCCTATTAGTACCATATTACCCTCTTAGTACCATATTACCCGCTTAGTGCCATATTAACTTAATACCATATTAAACCTTTAAATATTGTATTGTCAAATGTATTGCCATTGGATGCCGCGCAGCATGACGGTCCTCAATTCGGCCCGTGATATTTGCTCGATGCATTAATTTTTTTATTAATGAAACAGAAATATTACCTTGGCAACCTTCTTCACATGAATGCTTTGACACCACCTTCACACCTCCTTCATATTGCACCATAAAAATAAACTAGGAAGAAAGTCGTCAACTGATTTTTGTCTGGCATGGCATCTTTATACCTTAACCTGACATCCTGGCAAACCGCCATCGATAAATCTATATCGTGTTTAGGTCACGTTTAGGACAGAATTCTCTTAGCCATACTGACGGCACGTGGATCGATGATTCGCGCCTCACTGTGGCCATGTCTGCGCGGTCGCAGGATAAAGATCCCACGTACTTCTTCGCAAAGAGTAGGGGGTTACCCCGGGGACATGGCTCCACTATCCCTTCCTTCTTCTATTGACGCGATATGACCAAGAGGGGTTAAAGCGTCCTGAATATAGAACCAATCAAAACCAACCTAGCCATACATCTCGTTCACACATGACTGCATGCAACTTCCGGTCAATGGTGGTTCTCGGAGTGTCCGCTAGATGGGGTTCTATTCTCTTGACCATGCGGACCGCACGGCTATTGTTGTAACGGCGCCCAGCTTTTATGACCACGTGCTCGTTATGGAAGCCGGGATAAGAGGCATTCTGTTACTAATGCATGGGAGCATTCTACCCATAATGCTAATGACAGCCATGTCATTTTTTATTAACAATAATCTCGTAAGATATATCTCGAGTATTGTGTTTTATGTTGAGTATCGTATTAATCCCGATTAGGTTTCAGTGTCTGATAGAGAGCTGGGCACAAGAGATTTGACCCGGAAGTTGTAACGTGAGGAATATATGTACATCAATATATATATATATATATATATATATATATATATATATATATATGGCATTATAGATACATATCATATGCCTCATTGTATTTTGATCATTCATATCGAAGGTGTGAACGTCCTGTGTAGGTCACCTCTATAGCTCAGTGGTTTGAGCTACCCTCCCTTATATATAGATATTTATGCATATATATAGTTATATATATATATATATATATATATATAGGGGTGTGTGCAGGAATTCTTGAAAGGGAAGACACGATATATTTAGCCTAAAAAAACATTAAAAGAAACCTGAAAAAATGCATGTAAAAGCCTGAGACGTAGGTGACCGCGGCGCACGTGGCGTATTATATGAACACTCTAAGATCGTCGGTAAGATTAGGAAAGAACCCCAGCTACTAAGCTTGATGCATTGTCATATATAAGGAGAGGCCAGGGGGCACAGCATTTGAAAAAGGGGAGGGGCACAGATATATCTTAGGGTCCCCCACTCCCTCCCCCTGGACACGCCCAATATTTATATATATATATATAGAGAGAGAGAGAGAGAGAGAGAGAGAAAGAGAAAGAGAAAGAGAAACCCACACAGACAGAAAGAAAGACGATGTTGCCGGCGAGCTGGAGTGTTCAGATGAATGTATCGGGAAGAAGCTGAGAGGCCACGGGATGGCACTTGACATCTCTGGCGTTAGACTCCCACGAGGATTCTCATGGATGGCTCGTCTTGTATGGCTAAGTGCCACGTACATACGAGTGTGGTCCGAATTGAAGTAATTGTTTCTTATTGTTGTGTGGGTGGAGCCGCTCCAAGACGCCAATCAGGTAATACATAATACATTAGTCAGAGCTGCATTATTAAGTGGCTGCCTCCCTGACTTTCGTCTCCAAACCTGTTTGGCTCCCGCCGGCAGTCCGCCTTAGACATATAGTTACGGGTGGCATGTCTAGCATTCTGAACATTACCATCGCTCGTTCACTGTCTTCGTATGCTCAACATGATCAGCCTCATCACCAACATTCTGGCATCCCAACGGCTTCCAACATTCTCCGTACACCTTCAGCATCATCGCCAACATCATTAGATTCTGCAGCATCATCGCCAACATCACTAGATTCTGCAGCATCGTCGCCAACATCACTAGCGTCTGCAGCATCCTCGCCAACATCACTAGATTCTGCAGCATCATCGCCAGCATCACTAGATTCTGCAGCATCATCGCCAGCATCACTAGATTCTGCAGCATCATCGCCAGCATCACTAGATTCTGCAGCATCATCGCCAGCATCACTAGATTCTGCAGCATCTTCGCCAACATCACTAGATTCTGCAGCATCCTCGCCAACATCACTAGCGTCTGCAGCATCCTCGCCAACATCATTAGATTCTGCAGCATCTTCGCCAGCATCACTAGATTCTGCAGCATCATCGCCAGCATCACTAGATTCTGCAGCATCCTCACCAACATCACTAGATTCTGCAGCATCCTCGCCAGCATCACTAGCGTCTGCAGCATCCTCGCCAACATCATTAGATTCTGCAGCATCCTCGCCAACATCACTAGATTCTGCAGCATCCTCACCAACATCACTAGATTCTGCAGCATCCTCGCCAGCATCACTGCGTCTGCAGCATCCTCGCCAACATCATTAGATTCCGCAGCATCCTCGCCAACATCACTAGATTCTGCAGCATCCTCGCCAACATCACTAGCGTCTGCAGCATCCCCAGCCATGCAACTCGTAATCTTCGACATATCCTCTTTCCTCAACATCACCACCATCGGTAGGATCATAGTCTCATCACAAACTCAATCACCCTCCCAAGGACAACCATCACCAGCTATCCTCCCCAGTAATTGTTATACTGGGGAAGAGGGCTGGTGGTGGTTATACTGGGGAGGAGAGCTGGTGATGGTTATACTGGGGGGGGGGGCTGGTTATGGTTATACTGGGGAGGATAACTGGTGATGGTTATACTCGGGGGGAGGGCTGGTGATGGTTATACTGGGGGGGGGGGGGGGGGGGGCTGGTGATGGTTATACTGGGAGGAGAGCTGGTGATGGTTATACTGGGGAGGAGAGCTGGTGATGGTTATACTGGGAGGATAGCTGGTGATGGTTATACTGGGGAGGATAGGTGGTGATGGTTATACTGGGGAGGATAGCTGGTGATGGTTATACTGGGGAGGATAGGTGGTGATGGTTACACTGGGGAGGATAGCTGGTGATGGTTATACTGGGGAGGATAGCTGGTGATGTTTATACTGGGGAGAAGAGCTGGTGATGGTTATACTGGGGAGGATAGCTGGTCCCCAGCCTCCGCCCGCCCCCCAGCCTCCGCCGGCCCACAGCCTCCGCCGGCCCCCCCAACCTCTGCCGGCTCCCCAGACTCCGCTGGCCCCCCCGGCCTCTCCAGCCTCCCCAGCCTCCCCAGCCTCCCCAGCCTCCCTAGCCTCTCCAGCCTTCCAGCCCCTCCAGCCTCCCCAGCCCCCCAGCCTCCCCAGCCTCCCCAGCCTGCCCATCCACCCAGCACCCCCAGCCCTCCAGCCTCCCCAGCCTCCCCAGCCTCCCCAGCCCCTCCCCCCAGCCTCCCCAGCCAACCCAGCCAACCCAGCCTCCTCAGCCTCCCCAACCCCCCAGCCTCCCCAGCCTCCTCAGCCTCTCCAGCCTCTCCATCCCCCAGCCTCCCCAGCCTCCCCAGGCCCCCCAGCCTGCCCAGCCTCCCCATCCCCCCAGCCTCACCAGAATGCGCCGGCCCTCCAGCCTCCGCTGGCCCCCCAGCCTCCGCCGGCCCCCCAGCCTCCGCCGGCCCCCAGCCTCTCCGGCCTCCCCCCGCCTACCCAGCCTCCCCAGCCTCCCGTAGCCTCCCCAGCTTACCCAGCCTCCCCAGCCTCCAAACCCCCCCCCCCCAGCCT
>CAXHSH010001340.1:0-20737 GCA_964019135.1 Arenicola marina
TATAGTCTGCCGTACAATGGGTGACAAATCAAAAGGGACCGTTTTGTTCCAACAAATGGATTGGCACAAAAAGAATATTTCGTAGACCGCAAATACCGCTGTTTATAGTCGGTTCCAACTGAGGTGAAAGCAATGTCACCGCGACATCCGCTGTCATCGCTCGACACAAATCGATAAAGACAACATCAAAGCCAAGGATTTAATGCGTCATTAACTTGATCAAAGTGGCCCAGGTACTCCACACTACCTTCCCTCCCGCCTGACGACTTCTGGTAAATCAAGCCCAGATAACAAAGCCATCTAGCTAGTATGACCTTCCCTGACCTTTGCCATGAAATGTGAAGCTCTTCTGATTTGAATGGCATGTAAGATGTTGCAGACTGTTTTTTTTCCCCATTTCGGTGAATGTATCAAACGCCCCTGACGAGGAACGCGTCGGTTGGGTTGCTGGTATATATTCAGGACCCTTTTAACCACTTTTGGTCATATCGCGCCAATGGGAGAAGGAAGAGAGTGGAGCCAGGTCCCCGGGGGTAACCCCCTACTCTTTGCGAAGAAGGACATGGGATCTGTATCATTCGACCACACAGACATGGCCACAGCGGGGCTCGAACCATCGATCCACGTGCCATTAGGCTCTCAGGTGGCCAGAGCACTCAAGGCGAGCGCTCCAACCCACTGAGCTACCGGGACGGCCACTCGAGGAGCGCGAGGCGGGGGGACACTGACATGTACAGTCCCGAGTGGTTACAAATATGTCAACCTGACATCGCATCTTAAATGTTTTCTCCCAAGTAAGCTTTGATTTTCGCGAACGATAAATAATAGAAGTCTATTTCCTAGGCTGAGGAATGGTCTACTTACGATTATGATGGTTTCCATTGTTGTATTTTGGCCACTCTGCAATATACAAAACAAAAAGAAGCCTTTGTTAATAAATGGTGTTATATAGGGAGCAGTACGCGCACAGCTGTTCGTTATTCAGTCTCGTCTCATAGGTCTGAGATAGGAACATTTAATATTTGATACTAATAACAAGTTTTGGCAGTGCTTTAGGTACATCGCCCATGGTACGTATAAACAGTTTACAGAAATATGTGCAAATAAGTACGTGCTTCGCAAGTTCTCTAAAGCTGAATATCACTGAACGCTGGCTTCATATACAAATTTGGCTAGATTTCTAATTATAAGTTGGTCCATGTTACACATCAGAAGTTGGTGGTAGGAGTTAATATTTGCGAACTTAAGCAACTAGGGACACGGCATATGGGTTACTCACTCGTGACATGGGCTATGTATGGGTTACTCACTCGTGACACGGGCTATGTATGTGTTACTCACTCGTGACACGGGCTATGTATGGGCTACTCACTCGTGACACTGGCTATGTATGGGCTACTCACTCCTGACACGGGCTATGTATGGACTACTCACTGGTGACACGGGCTATGTATGTGTTACTCACTCGTGACACGGGCTATGTATGGGCTACTCACTCGTGACACTAGCTATGTATGGGCTACTCACTGGTGACACTGGCTATGTATGGGTTACTCACCCGTGACACTGGCTATGTATGGGCTACTCACTGGTGACACTGGCTATGTATGTGTTACTCACTCGTGACACGGGCTATGTATGGGCTACTCACTGGTGACACTGGCTATGTATGGGTTACTCACTCCTGACACGGGCTATGTATGGACTACTCACTGGTGACACTGGCTATGTATGTGTTACTCACTCGTGACACGGGCTATGTATGGGCTACTCACTGGTGACACTGGCTATGTATGGGTTACTCACTCGTGACACGGGCTATGTATGGGCTACTCACTCGTGACACTGGCTATGTATGTGTTACTCACTCGTGAAACTGGCTATGTATGTGTTACTCACTCGTGACACGGGCTATGTATGGGCTACTCACTCGTGACACTAGCTATGTATGGGCTACTCACTCGTGACACTGGCTATGTATGTGTTACTCACTCGTGACACGGGCTATGTATGTGTTACTCACTGGTGACACTGGCTATGTATGTGTTACTCACTCGTGACACGGGCTATGTTTGGGCTACTCACTGGTGACACTGGCTATGTATGGGCTACTCACTCCTGACACGGGCTATGTATGTGTTACTCACTCCTGACACGGGCTATGTATGTGTTACTCACTCGTGACACGGGCTATGTATGGGCTACTCACTCGTGACACTAGCTATGTATGGGCTACTCACTGGTGACACTGGCTGTGTATGGGTTACTCGTAACACGGGCTATGTATGGTTTACTAACCCGTGACACGGGCTATGTATGGGTTACTCGTGACACGGGCTATGTATGGGCTACTCGTGACACGGGCTATGTATGGGCTACTCGTGACACGGGCTATGTATGGGTTACTCGTGACACGGGCCATGTATGGGTTACTCACTCGTGACATGGGCTATGTATGGTTTACTAACCCGTGACACGGGCTATGTATGGGCTACTCGTGACACGGGCTATATGTAGGTTACTCGTGACACGGGCTATATGTAGGTTACTCGTGACACGGGCTATGTATGGGCTACTTGTGACACGGGCTGCATGTAGGTTACTCGTGACACGAGCTATATGTAGGTTACTCGTGACACAGGCTATATGTAGGTTACTCGTGACACGGATTATATGTAGGTTACTCGTGACACGGGCTATATGTAGGTTACTCGTGACACGGGCTTTATGTAGGTTACTCGTGACACGGGCTATGTATGGGTTACTCACATGCAATGCCGAGATGTTCGCGATGTTCGAGGAGTTGCCATGTCCCTGCAACGAGAAGAAGCAAACAAATAAGGCAAATGGAAATACAAAATAAAATCTATCGTGATAAATCACTGAGTAAAGAAAATGATGCAGATTCCATAATGGGCGATAATACAGCAATTTCAAATGCTCGTGACTGAGTATGATATAAGTACACTGATATGTCCAACATGTATGAACACAATGGAATAGCAGCCAGCGTTAATGCCATCTATTGTTTCACCCCTCGTAGTTGAATATCGTGAAACCTATCATAATATGCCGTTAGTTCCTAACTACACGATTCTAGTACATTCCTGCAAGACGATATTCGTGATCTTCTAGTTTTTTTATGATATTGGAAAAAATGTGGCGAGCATTTAATAACACTATATATCACATATTTTGCTCAGAATCTTCTTGACAATGAGTCCATTGTCACATATTACCGCGACGTCCGCGTAAATTACGCTAAAACACATACATTGCACTATGAACCTCAAAACATGTTGAGTCCAATGTTCTACCATTATGACTCTAAACATGTCTAATATACGAGTCCAACGTAGCGTCACAAACTGTTGCACGGATGTGATGTTTTTTACAATAAATACGCATGGCCTAAATACGAATATGCTAAATTGTTTCCTACTATGGAATTAACATCATTCATTTTAGTTTGCCATAGACAAATATCCTACCATGGGTCTGATGTTCTAAAATTGTGTCCTACCATGGGTATGATATCCTACAATTGTGTCCTACCATGGGTCTGATGTTCTAAAATTTTGTCCAACTATGGGTCTAATATCCCACAATTGTGTCCTACCTTGGGTCTAATATCATACAATTGTGTCCTACCATGGGTCTAAAAACCTACAATTGTGTCATACCTTGGGTCTAATATCATGCAATTGTGTCCTACCTTGGGTTTAATATCCTACAATTGTGTCCTTTCAAGGGTCTAATATCCTACAATTGTGTCCCACCATGGGTCTAAGGGTCTACAATTGTGTCCTACCATTGGTCTAATATCATACAATTGTGTCCTACCATGGGTCTAATATCCTGCAAGTGTGTCCTACCATGGGTTTAATATCCTGCAATTGTGTCCTACCATGGGTCTAATATCCTGCAAGTGTGTCCTACCATGGGTTTAATATCCTACAATTGTGTCCTTTCAAGGGTCTAATATCCTACAATTGTGTCCCACCATGGGTCTAAGGGTCTACAATTGTGTCCTACCATTGGTCTAATATCCTGCAAGTGTGTCCTACCATGGGTTTAATATCCTGCAAGTGTGTCCTACCATGGGATTAATATCTTACAATTGTGTCCTACCTTGGGTCTAATATCTTACAATTGTGTCCTACCTTGGGTCTAATATCCTACAATTGTGTCCTCCCAAGGGTCTAATATCCTACAATTGTGTCCTACCATGGGTTTAATATCCTACAATTGTGTCCTACCATGGGTCTAATATCCTGCAAGTGTGTCCTCCCAAGGGTCTAATATCCTACAATTGTTTTCTTCCATTTATTATTATTACTGTTATTATAATTAGTATTACAGTTATTATAATTAGTATTACTGTTATTATAATTAGTATTATTGTTATTATAATTAAGATTATTACTGTTATTATAATTAAGATTATTACTGTCATTATAATTAAGATGATTACTGTCATTATTTTCATTTGACAGAAGAAACTGGCCACGAAAGTATAGCGCCCTCTCAACCTGACCTCCAGTGTTCTTATCACTACTATAATTATTATTATAATGATGATCAGTACTCCTTACGTCCAGCGATCGCTCCACCACCATGGTCCGGTTATTGGTCATCTGGATCACGGCCACGCCCATGTTGCACCGGATCCCGAAGGAGATGAGGAATCCGATGCTGCTCATCAGCGCCACCTGGAATCGGATCGCGCAATCGCAGACGGGGCAGGATCTACCGCACTTGACGCACAACTTGTCCAGCGCTGTCATCGGCGGCCGCTTGTCGGCGCTTCCGTCCACGAAGTCGTCCCCCGCCTCGTCCAGCTCGTCATAGTTCACGAGCGTCCTCTCATCATCCTTGTTGAAGAGGCTGCAACGGGAGGAAAAGTCCGTCAGGGTATGTCTCAAGCGGGTTAATCGCAGACCCAACATGGCGTAACAGTGGGTCGGTATGTATGGCGTGTTCGTTGTCTCGTTGTTGTGCTAAAATAATAAACGTTGACCTTGTGGAGCGGTCACGAACGCTGGTGAAGGACGCGATGGCAGTGGAGATTTTCTGCCGAGCCGGTAGGTGGCGCCCCGCTGCGGGAGAGCTGGAGTAAAGTACTGTAGATGCGCGCACGCATTTGGGAGTATCACAACCTGTGACTCAATCTGCGTACTAAATTTACATAAATCCCTTTTTATTAACATAAATCCTCTTTGATTAGCATAAATCCTTTTTGATTAACATAAATCCTTTTTGATCCGTTGCCTGCATGGCTTAAAACAGCGTTTGTCAGCGATGGGAACAGCGATGTGATTCCAGAATATGCCTGGCCATTACATCAGGCAATAAGCGTAGGCTCCAGGTGAGATCCAGACAGGATAACAACACCGTATCCCATATTCCGCCGTGGAGCTCGGAGCACGGTTATTCCGCGGAAACGGAAGTAGCGGTTCTGGGATTATGCATCGCGCTGCAGCAGTGTATGGCTGATATCGGTGACTCGCCAAGCGGACATTTGCCCGCAGGACGCTGCTATAGCCCCCGGGGGTGGCTGGGGGCCGTGGTCACAGTTATGTCAGGGCTGTCCAGCGGCAGCCCACCCACCGCCATCGGCATGCTGTTAAAGGAGGTGGGCAGTTATTGCTTTATTTCGGGTTGCCCGCCTTGGCCCCACTTCCCCGCCCCTTTGGTTTGATATACGGGCGCTATGTTTACGGCGGAAGGTTGCTTGCTTGCAGCGGCGAAGGTGTTCCCGTCAATCTATTGTAACGCCATCCAGTTAACGCCTGGCGGAGGAATGAGCCGGAACTATTTACACCGTATGACACTGGATCTGGCGTCACCTTCCCTCCGCCCACCTCCACTTACCCCTCCCCCCCCCCCCCCCCCCCAACCGCCCCCCCTCTCTCCCTACCTTTTCCTATGTCACATTACTAGCCCCATTGGCACAGGCAGGGTCACCCTTCATATGGCACAAGCCCCCGCCCCTCCCCCCTCTCCTCATTCCCAATCCCCCCCGTCCCCGCCCTCTTCTTCCCAAGTAACAACACTCGACCCTAGCCTTCCTGCCTGCCGTCCGGGCTGTGTGTTCCGTGGCAGCCGCTGAGCGGATGTCACTATCACCGGTTGCTCTGATGACATGGGTCGCCCGTCATGCAGCAGACAGACGGCTGGTGCCCTGACACAGACGCCTGGCTCCCTGACACAGACGCCTGGCACCCTGACATAGACGCCTGGCTCCCTGACACAGACGCCTGGCTCCCTGACACAGACGCCTGGCTCCCTGACACAGACGCCTCTGACACAGACGCCTGGCTCCCTGACACAGACGCCTGGCTCCCTGACACACACGCCTGGCTCCCTGACACAGACGCCTGGCTCCCTGTCACAGTCGCCTAGCTCCGTGACACAGACGCCTGGCTCCGTGACACAGACGTCTGGCTCCCTGTCACAGTCGCCTAGCTCCCTGACACAGACGCCTGGCTCCCTGTCACAGTCGCCTGGCTCCCTGACACAGACGCCTGGCTCCCTGTCACAGTCGCCTAGCTCCCTGACCCATAGCAAGAGGGAAAACACACCCCAACGCCCACTTACACTTGAGCTCCAACCTGTAGCTCAATGTTCGACTGCCCCTCTTCCCTCCACCGCCGGCCTCCCCCATCGTTCCTCGCGCCTCCCCCCGCCCCTACCCACCCACATCCATCGCCGCTTGCCCTCTGTTGCCCCACCAACGACCCTCGTGTCCCCAGTCCGTCGTCGCGGCGATTTCCCCAAACCCACTTTGGATTATGCATCCACCCCACGCCCTAAGCCCCTTGCCGTCTCCCCGCCATCCGCGCTCCCACCCCCGTCCCCGCCCCTCGTCACTTCGGATTAGACCCCTCCCCCTCCCCACGTCCCCCCCCCCCCTCTCACCAACACCCTGCGACGCCTGTCATGACAAGAACCGTTTCCGGTAAAGCATCCTACGGGGTAAGGTGTCCTGTCTGGAGGGGTTGGTGCGGGTGGTGTGTGTGTGTGGGGGGGGGGGCCGTGAGGGTGGATACAGGGCGGGTAGGGTAACACGCGGGGGTACCTACACCCCTGGGTAAAAGTCGGCTAGGCATTCATCTTCCAAATCTCTGGTCAGAGTCAGTGTCACAGATGTCTCTCCCCTTTTTTCCCGGGATGGGGAGGGGGGGGGGGGGCTTGCTTTTCTTGCTTTCATTGCCGCGGGATGTCGCGATTCCATGAATCGTCGCATCATGGCTGTCGTGGGGCAAAGACCGTCAGGCCAGGCGCTCAGCCTGTCGCCGCACCCCGGCAGTCGGGTGGGGGGGCGGGGGGTAAGGTAGGGGTGGCACGGGGCGGGGGGAACGTGGGGGGCACCAAGGAGCGGCGGGTAGAGGGTGGAGGAAAGAGGGGCCAAGGGGCGGGTGGAGGGTGAGGGGGGCACCAAGGGGTGGGTGGAGGGGGAGTGGGGCACCGAGGGTGGGTGGAGAGGGGAGAGGGGGCGCTGAGGGGCGTGTGGAGGGTGCATTACGGCTGTGGAAGGCGGACCTAGCTCTCAAGTGTCGTCTGCGGTGCCACGGGAGTAGCCAATCAGAAGCCACGACGCCAGGGCACCATGATCACATAGCTGAGTCATTTGTTTTAGGCCACAGTGACTGGAGAAAGTATTGCCAACCTGTTATCCAAAGTACTATGCATCCACATGCTCTACATAATTATTTGGACGAGGCAATGTTTTCCAAGGTGTGAAGACACATACTCTATAATAAAACATGTCTTTGAATAGCACAACAAAAACCCTAATCACTAAAATTTGTCTTTATGGAAAGGTCATATCTTTGGCCCTTCAAGGCTGCAGCAGAAAGAAAAACATACATCTGAGAAGAAAGGTCAGATCATAGGCCCTTCTGGGCCGGTGTAGAACGTGAAACAGACATCTGAAGAGAGAGGTCAGATCATTGCCCCTTCTGGGCCGGTGTAGAACGTAAAACAGACATCTGAGAAGAGAGGTCAGATCATTGGCCTTTCTGGGCCGGTGTAGAAGGCGAAACAGACATCTGAAGAGAGAGGTCAGATCATTGTCCCTTCTGGGCCGGTGTAGAACGTGAAACAGACATCTGAGAAGAGACGTCAGATCATTGGCCCTACTGGGCCGGTGTAGAACGTGAAACAGACATCTGAGAAGAGAGGTCAGATCATTGGCCCTTCTGGGCCGGTGTAGAACTTGAAACAGACATCTGAAGAGAGAGGTCAGATTATTGGCCCTTCTGGGCCGGTTTAGAACGTGAAACGGACATATGAGAAGAGAGGTCAGATCATTGGCCCTTCTGGGCCGGTGTAGAACGTGAAACAGACATCTGAGAAGAGAGGTCAGATCATTGGCCCTTCTGGGCCGGTGTAGAAGGTGAAACAGACATCTGAAGAGAGAGGTCAGATGTTTGGCCCTTCTGGGCCGGTGTAGAACGTGAAACGGACATCTGAGAAGAGAGGTCAGATCATTGGCCCTTCTGGGCCGGTGTAGAACTTGAAACAGACATCTGAAGAGAGAGGTCAGATCATTGGCCCTTCTGGGCCGGTGTAGAAGGTGAAACAGACATCTGAAGAGAGAGGTCAGATGTTTGGCCCTTCTGGGCCGGTGTAGAACGTGAAACGGACATCTGAGAAGAGAGGTCAGATCATTGGCCCTTCTGGGCCGGTGTAGAAGGTGAAACAGACATCTGAAGAGAGAGGTCAGATGTTTGGCCCTTCTGGGCCAGTATAGAAGGTGAAACAGACATCTGAGAAGAGAGTTCAGATCATTGGCCTTTCTGGGCCGGTGTAGAACGTGAAACACACATCTGAGAAGAGAGGTCAGATCATAGGCCCTTCTGGGCCGGTGTAGAACGTGAAACAGACATCTGAAGAGAGAGGTCAGATCATTGCCCCTTCTGGGCCGGTGTAGAACGTGAAACAGACATCTGAAGAGAGAGGTCAGATCATTGCCCTTCTGGGCCGGTGTAGAACTTGAAACGGACATCTGAGAAGAGAGGTCAGATCATTGCCCTTCTGGGCCGGTGGAGAACGTGAAACGGACATCTGAAGAGAGAGGTCAGATCATTGCCCTTCTGGGCCGGTGTAGAACTTGAAACGGACATATGAGAAGAGAGGTCAGATCATTGCCCCTTCTGGGCCGGTGTAGAACGTGAAACGGACATCTGAGAAGAGAGGTCAGATCATTGGCCCTTCTGGGCCGGTGTAGAAGGTGAAACAGACATCTGAAGAGAGAGGTCAGATCATTGCCCCTTCTGGGCCGGTGTAGAAGGTGAAACAGACATCTGAAGAGAGAGGTCAGATCATTGGCCCTTCTGGGCCGGTGTAGAACTTGAAACAGACATCTGAGAAGAGAGGTCAGATCATTGGCCCTTCTGGGCCGGTGTAGAACGTGAAACAGACATCTGAGAAGAGAGGTCAGATCATAGGCCCTTCTGGGCCGGTGGAGAACGTGAAACGGACATCTGAAGAGAGAGGTCAGATCATTGGCCCTTCTGGGCCGGTGTAGAACGTGAAACAGACATCTGAAGAGAGAGGTCAGATCATTGCCCTTCTGGGCCGGTGTAGAACTTGAAACAGACATCTGAAGAGAGAGGTCAGATCATTGCCCTTCTGGGCCGGTGGAGAACGTGAAACGGACATCTGAAGAGAGAGGTCAGATCATTGGCCCTTCTGGGCCGGTGTAGAACGTGAAACAGACATCTGAGAAGAGAGGTCAGATCATTGGCCCTTCTGGGCCGGTGTAGAACTTGAAACAGAAATCTGAAGAGAGAGGTCAGATCATTGCCCTTCTGGGCCGGTGTAGAACGTGAAACAGACATCTGAAGAGAGAGGTCAGATCATTGCCCTTCTGGGCCGGTGTAGAACTTGAAACAGACATCTGAAGAGAGAGGTCAGATCATTGCCCTTCTGGGCCGGTGTAGAACGTGAAACAGACATCTGAAGAGAGAGGTCAGATCATTGCCCTTCTGGGCCGGTGTAGAACTTGAAACAGACATCTAAAGAGAGAGGTCAGATCATTGCCCTTCTGGGCCGGTGTAGAACTTGAAACGGACATCTGAGAAGAGAGGTCAGATCATTGCCCTTCTGGGCCGGTGTAGAACGTGAAACAGACATCTGAAGAGAGAGGTCAGATCATTGCCCTTCTGGGCCGGTGTAGAACTTGAAACGGACATCTGAGAAGAGAGGTCAGATCATTGCCCTTCTGGGCCGGTGTAGAACTTAAAACAGACATCTGAGAAGAGAGGTCAGATCATTGGCCCTTCTGGGCCAGTGTAGAACGTGAAACAGACATCTGGGAAGAGAGGTCAGATCATAGGCCCTTCTGGGCCGGTGTAGAAGGTGAAACAGACATCTGAAGAGAGAGGTCAGATCATTGCCCCTTCTGGGCCGGTGTAGAACGTGAAACGGACATCTGAGAAGAGAGGTCAGATCATTGCCCCTTCTGGGCCGGTGTAGAACGTGAAACGGACATCTGAGAAGAGAGGTCAGATCATTGGCCCTTCTGGGCCGGTGTAGAAGGTGAAACAGACATCTGAAGAGAGAGGTCAGATCATTGCCCCTTCTGGGCCGGTGTAGAAGGTGAAACAGACATCTGAAGAGAGAGGTCAGATCATTGGCCCTTCTGGGCCGGTGTAGAACTTGAAACAGACATCTGAGAAGAGAGGTCAGATCATTGGCCCTTCTGGGCCGGTGTAGAACGTGAAACAGACATCTGGGAAGAGAGGTCAGATCATAGGCCCTTCTGGGCCGTTGTAGAAGGTGAAACAGACATCTGAAGGGAGAGGTCAGATCATTGCCCCTTCTGGGCCGGTGTAGAACGTGAAACGGACATCTGAGAAGAGAGGTCAGATCATTGCCCCTTCTGGGCCGGTGTAGAACGTGAAACGGACATCTGAGAAGAGAGGTCAGATCATTGGCCCTTCTGGGCCGGTGTAGAAGGTGAAACAGACATCTGAAGAGAGAGGTCAGATCATTGCCCCTTCTGGGCCGGTGTAGAAGGTGAAACAGACATCTGAAGAGAGAGGTCAGATCATTGGCCCTTCTGGGCCGGTGTAGAACGTGAAACAGACATCTGAGAAGAGAGGTCAGATCATTGCCCTTCTGGGCCGGTGTAGAACTTGAAACAGACATCTGAAGAGAGAGGTCAGATCATTGCCCTTCTGGGCCGGTGGAGAACGTGAAAACGGACATCTGAAGAGAGAGGTCAGATCATTGGCCCTTCTGGGCCGGTGTAGAACGTGAAACAGACATCTGAAGAGAGAGGTCAGATCATTGCCCTTCTGGGCCGGTGTAGAACTTGAAACAGACATCTGAAGAGAGAGGTCAGATCATTGCCCTTCTGGGCCGGTGGAGAACGTGAAACGGACATCTGAAGAGAGAGGTCAGATCATTGGCCCTTCTGGGCCGGTGTAGAACGTGAAACAGACATCTGAAGAGAGAGGTCAGATCATTGGCCCTTCTGGGCCGGTGTAGAACTTGAAACAGAAATCTGAAGAGAGAGGTCAGATCATTGCCCTTCTGGGCCGGTGTAGAACGTGAAACAGACATCTGAAGAGAGAGGTCAGATCATTGCCCTTCTGGGCCGGTGTAGAACTTGAAACAGACATCTGAAGAGAGAGGTCAGATCATTGCCCTTCTGGGCCGGTGTAGAACGTGAAACAGACATCTGAAGAGAGAGGTCAGATCATTGCCCTTCTGGGCCGGTGTAGAACTTGAAACAGACATCTGAAGAGAGAGGTCAGATCATTGCCCTTCTGGGCCGGTGTAGAACGTGAAACAGACATCTGAAGAGAGAGGTCAAATCATTGCCCTTCTGGGCCGGTGTAGAACTTGAAACAGACATCTGAAGAGAGAGGTCAGATCATTGCCCTTCTGGGCCGGTGTAGAACGTGAAACAGACATCTGAAGAGAGAGGTCAGATCATTGCCCTTCTGGGCCGGTGTAGAACTTGAAACAGACATCTGAAGAGAGAGGTAAGATCATTGCCCTTCTGGGCCGGTGTAGAACTTGAAACGGACATCTGAGAAGAGAGGTCAGATCATTGCCCTTCTGGGCCGGTGTAGAACGTGAAACAGACATCTGAAGAGAGAGGTCAGATCATTGCCCTTCTGGGCCGGTGTAGAACTTGAAACAGACATCTGAGAAGAGAGGTCAGATCATTGCCCTTCTGGGCCGGTGTAGAACGTGAAACAGACATCTGAAGAGAGAGGTCAGATCATTGCCCTTCTGGGCCGGTGTAGAACTTGAAACGGACATCTGAGAAGAGAGGTCAGATCATTGCCCTTCTGGGCCGGTGTAGAACTTGAAACAGACATCTGAGAAGAGAGGTCAGATCATTGCCCTTCTGGGCCGGTGGAGAACGTGAAACGGACATCTGAAGAGAGAGGTCAGATCATTGCCCTTCTGGGCCGGTGTAGAACTTGAAACAGACATCTGAAGAGAGAGGTCAGATCATTGCCCTTCTGGGCCGGTGTAGAACGTGAAACGGACATCTGAAGAAAGAGGTCAGATCATTGCCCTTCTGGGCCGGTGTAGAACTTGAAACAGACATCTGAAGAGAGAGGTCAGATCATTGCCCTTCTGGGCCGGTGGAGAACTTGAAACAGACATCTGAAGAGAGAGGTCAGATCATTGCCCTTCTGGGCCGGTGTAGAACGTGAAACGGACATCTGAAGAGAGAGGTCAGATCATTGCCCTTCTGGGCCGGTGTAGAACTTGAAACAGACATCTGAAGAGAGAGGTCAGATCATTGCCCTTCTGGGCCGGTGTAGAACTTGAAACGGACATCTGAAGAGAGAGGTCAGATCATTGGCCCTTCTGGGCCGGTGTAGAACGTGAAACGGACATCTGAGAAGAGAGGTCAGATCATTGCCCTTCTGGGCCGGTGGAGAACGTGAAACACACATCTGAGAAGAGAGGTCAGATCATTGCCCCTTCTGGGCCGGTGTAGAACGTGAAACAGACATCTGAGAAGAGAGGTCAGATCATTGCCCTTCTGGGCCGGTGGAGAACGTGAAACGGACATCTGAAGAGAGAGGTCAGATCATTGCCCTTCTGGGCCGGTGGAGAACGTGAAACGGACATCTGAAGAGAGAGGTCAGATCATTGCCCTTCTGGGCCGGTGTAGAACTTGAAACGGACATCTGAGAAGAGAGGTCAGATCATTGCCCTTCTGGGCCGGTGGAGAACTTGAAACGGACATCTGAGAAGAGAGGTCAGATCATTGCCCTTCTGGGCCGGTGGAGAACGTGAAACGGACATCTGAAGAGAGAGGTCAGATCATTGCCCTTCTGGGCCGGTGTAGAACTTGAAACGGACATATGAGAAGAGAGGTCAGATCATTGCCCCTTCTGGGCCGGTGTAGAACGTGAAACGGACATCTGAGAAGAGAGGTCAGATCATTGGCCCTTCTGGGCCGGTGTAGAAGGTGAAACAGACATCTGAAGAGAGAGGTCAGATCATTGCCCCTTCTGGGCCGGTGTAGAAGGTGAAACAGACATCTGAAGAGAGAGGTCAGATCATTGGCCCTTCTGGGCCGGTGTAGAACTTGAAACAGACATCTGAGAAGAGAGGTCAGATCATTGGCCCTTCTGGGCCGGTGTAGAACGTGAAACAGACATCTGAGAAGAGAGGTCAGATCATAGGCCCTTCTGGGCCGGTGGAGAACGTGAAACGGACATCTGAAGAGAGAGGTCAGATCATTGGCCCTTCTGGGCCGGTGTAGAACGTGAAACAGACATCTGAAGAGAGAGGTCAGATCATTGCCCTTCTGGGCCGGTGTAGAACTTGAAACAGACATCTGAAGAGAGAGGTCAGATCATTGCCCTTCTGGGCCGGTGGAGAACGTGAAACGGACATCTGAAGAGAGAGGTCAGATCATTGGCCCTTCTGGGCCGGTGTAGAACGTGAAACAGACATCTGAGAAGAGAGGTCAGATCATTGGCCCTTCTGGGCCGGTGTAGAACTTGAAACAGAAATCTGAAGAGAGAGGTCAGATCATTGCCCTTCTGGGCCGGTGTAGAACGTGAAACAGACATCTGAAGAGAGAGGTCAGATCATTGCCCTTCTGGGCCGGTGTAGAACTTGAAACAGACATCTGAAGAGAGAGGTCAGATCATTGCCCTTCTGGGCCGGTGTAGAACGTGAAACAGACATCTGAAGAGAGAGGTCAGATCATTGCCCTTCTGGGCCGGTGTAGAACTTGAAACAGACATCTAAAGAGAGAGGTCAGATCATTGCCCTTCTGGGCCGGTGTAGAACTTGAAACGGACATCTGAGAAGAGAGGTCAGATCATTGCCCTTCTGGGCCGGTGTAGAACGTGAAACAGACATCTGAAGAGAGAGGTCAGATCATTGCCCTTCTGGGCCGGTGTAGAACTTGAAACGGACATCTGAGAAGAGAGGTCAGATCATTGCCCTTCTGGGCCGGTGTAGAACTTAAAACAGACATCTGAGAAGAGAGGTCAGATCATTGGCCCTTCTGGGCCAGTGTAGAACGTGAAACAGACATCTGGGAAGAGAGGTCAGATCATAGGCCCTTCTGGGCCGGTGTAGAAGGTGAAACAGACATCTGAAGAGAGAGGTCAGATCATTGCCCCTTCTGGGCCGGTGTAGAACGTGAAACGGACATCTGAGAAGAGAGGTCAGATCATTGCCCCTTCTGGGCCGGTGTAGAACGTGAAACGGACATCTGAGAAGAGAGGTCAGATCATTGGCCCTTCTGGGCCGGTGTAGAAGGTGAAACAGACATCTGAAGAGAGAGGTCAGATCATTGCCCCTTCTGGGCCGGTGTAGAAGGTGAAACAGACATCTGAAGAGAGAGGTCAGATCATTGGCCCTTCTGGGCCGGTGTAGAACTTGAAACAGACATCTGAGAAGAGAGGTCAGATCATTGGCCCTTCTGGGCCGGTGTAGAACGTGAAACAGACATCTGGGAAGAGAGGTCAGATCATAGGCCCTTCTGGGCCGTTGTAGAAGGTGAAACAGACATCTGAAGGGAGAGGTCAGATCATTGCCCCTTCTGGGCCGGTGTAGAACGTGAAACGGACATCTGAGAAGAGAGGTCAGATCATTGCCCCTTCTGGGCCGGTGTAGAACGTGAAACGGACATCTGAGAAGAGAGGTCAGATCATTGGCCCTTCTGGGCCGGTGTAGAAGGTGAAACAGACATCTGAAGAGAGAGGTCAGATCATTGCCCCTTCTGGGCCGGTGTAGAAGGTGAAACAGACATCTGAAGAGAGAGGTCAGATCATTGGCCCTTCTGGGCCGGTGTAGAACGTGAAACAGACATCTGAGAAGAGAGGTCAGATCATTGCCCTTCTGGGCCGGTGTAGAACTTGAAACAGACATCTGAAGAGAGAGGTCAGATCATTGCCCTTCTGGGCCGGTGGAGAACGTGAAAACGGACATCTGAAGAGAGAGGTCAGATCATTGGCCCTTCTGGGCCGGTGTAGAACGTGAAACAGACATCTGAAGAGAGAGGTCAGATCATTGCCCTTCTGGGCCGGTGTAGAACTTGAAACAGACATCTGAAGAGAGAGGTCAGATCATTGCCCTTCTGGGCCGGTGGAGAACGTGAAACGGACATCTGAAGAGAGAGGTCAGATCATTGGCCCTTCTGGGCCGGTGTAGAACGTGAAACAGACATCTGAAGAGAGAGGTCAGATCATTGGCCCTTCTGGGCCGGTGTAGAACTTGAAACAGAAATCTGAAGAGAGAGGTCAGATCATTGCCCTTCTGGGCCGGTGTAGAACGTGAAACAGACATCTGAAGAGAGAGGTCAGATCATTGCCCTTCTGGGCCGGTGTAGAACTTGAAACAGACATCTGAAGAGAGAGGTCAGATCATTGCCCTTCTGGGCCGGTGTAGAACGTGAAACAGACATCTGAAGAGAGAGGTCAGATCATTGCCCTTCTGGGCCGGTGTAGAACTTGAAACAGACATCTGAAGAGAGAGGTCAGATCATTGCCCTTCTGGGCCGGTGTAGAACGTGAAACAGACATCTGAAGAGAGAGGTCAAATCATTGCCCTTCTGGGCCGGTGTAGAACTTGAAACAGACATCTGAAGAGAGAGGTCAGATCATTGCCCTTCTGGGCCGGTGTAGAACGTGAAACAGACATCTGAAGAGAGAGGTCAGATCATTGCCCTTCTGGGCCGGTGTAGAACTTGAAACAGACATCTGAAGAGAGAGGTAAGATCATTGCCCTTCTGGGCCGGTGTAGAACTTGAAACGGACATCTGAGAAGAGAGGTCAGATCATTGCCCTTCTGGGCCGGTGTAGAACGTGAAACAGACATCTGAAGAGAGAGGTCAGATCATTGCCCTTCTGGGCCGGTGTAGAACTTGAAACAGACATCTGAGAAGAGAGGTCAGATCATTGCCCTTCTGGGCCGGTGTAGAACGTGAAACAGACATCTGAAGAGAGAGGTCAGATCATTGCCCTTCTGGGCCGGTGTAGAACTTGAAACGGACATCTGAGAAGAGAGGTCAGATCATTGCCCTTCTGGGCCGGTGTAGAACTTGAAACAGACATCTGAGAAGAGAGGTCAGATCATTGCCCTTCTGGGCCGGTGGAGAACGTGAAACGGACATCTGAAGAGAGAGGTCAGATCATTGCCCTTCTGGGCCGGTGTAGAACTTGAAACAGACATCTGAAGAGAGAGGTCAGATCATTGCCCTTCTGGGCCGGTGTAGAACGTGAAACGGACATCTGAAGAAAGAGGTCAGATCATTGCCCTTCTGGGCCGGTGTAGAACTTGAAACAGACATCTGAAGAGAGAGGTCAGATCATTGCCCTTCTGGGCCGGTGGAGAACTTGAAACAGACATCTGAAGAGAGAGGTCAGATCATTGCCCTTCTGGGCCGGTGTAGAACGTGAAACGGACATCTGAAGAGAGAGGTCAGATCATTGCCCTTCTGGGCCGGTGTAGAACTTGAAACAGACATCTGAAGAGAGAGGTCAGATCATTGCCCTTCTGGGCCGGTGTAGAACTTGAAACGGACATCTGAAGAGAGAGGTCAGATCATTGGCCCTTCTGGGCCGGTGTAGAACGTGAAACGGACATCTGAGAAGAGAGGTCAGATCATTGCCCTTCTGGGCCGGTGGAGAACGTGAAACACACATCTGAGAAGAGAGGTCAGATCATTGCCCCTTCTGGGCCGGTGTAGAACGTGAAACAGACATCTGAGAAGAGAGGTCAGATCATTGCCCTTCTGGGCCGGTGGAGAACGTGAAACGGACATCTGAAGAGAGAGGTCAGATCATTGCCCTTCTGGGCCGGTGGAGAACGTGAAACGGACATCTGAAGAGAGAGGTCAGATCATTGCCCTTCTGGGCCGGTGTAGAACGTGAAACAGACATCTGAGAAGAGAGGTCAGATCATTGCCCTTCTGGGCCGGTGGAGAACGTGAAACGGACATCTGAAGAGAGAGGTCAGATCATTGGCCCTTCTGGGCCGGTGTAGAACGTGAAACAGACATCTGAGAAGAGAGGTCAGATCATTGCCCTTCTGGGCCGGTGTAGAACTTGAAACAGACATCTGAAGAGAGAGGTCAGATCATTGCCCTTCTGGGCCGGTGGAGAACGTGAAACGGACATCTGAAGAGAGAGGTCAGATCATTGGCCCTTCTGGGCCGGTGTAGAATGTGAAACAGACATCTGAGAAGAGAGGTCAGATCATTGGCCCTTCTGGGCCGGTGTAGAACGTGAAACAGACGCCTGTTTTAGTGGCCACTTCCCAGGCGAATTAGCCACAGACGCCTTGCTGGCGCTCACAGATAAGTAGCCAATTAGGCGTGGAGGCCGGGCCGTTCAAGCCACTGCCCCACAGCGCCGACCGGCGGCAATGTCAAGGGAGGAACGAGCCATGTGAACCAACCATACAATGTGGGCAATGTGTGTCACTGTGTCAGCATGACGTTACGCGACAAGGAACCCCCCCCCCCCCACCAAGACCCCAGCCCCCCAACCCAGCCCGTCCCCGGTCGCTCTTGGCGGTTACGAGGGAACGTCGGGAGCCTGTTCCGTGACGTCACAGGCTGTGCGGACAAGGACTAAGACACGTGGTAGGCTACATACAACCAGTGGGCGATCTGCTGAAAACGGTATATATATATCGAGAGTTACCCAAATCATTTGGCGTTTTAGGACTGTTTGGAATTTGTCATGTCCAACCTAGTACAGCCAGGTCAACATACACCAACGGAAACCCGAAACAGCGATCTCCCACCTCCCCCGCTCCTCTATTCCCGTCCTCCTTCGCCGTCACTGACGACTCCCGTCCTCCTCCGCCGTCACTGACGACACTGGCCCACGCCCCTCACCTCACCAGAATACACGTGCCCGGTCCACTAAGAGTCCTTAATCGAATCAACATGAAGGAGTGGTTAATTTAGTGGCAATCAGGCTGTTGGGTATCCCCAAAGCCAGCGCTGTGTACAAGCGGACAAACGGACTGTTGGGGGGGGGGGGGGGGGCTGTGGGGCGGAGGGGGGCAGGCTCGGCATGGCATGATTCCGCGACCTCAGCGTACAGTTTCAGCGCGGGAAGGGACAGATTGTGAGCGCCACGAAGGCCATATGAGCCCGGGAAGGCTATATTGTCAGCGCCAGAAAGGCCATATTGTCAGCGCCTGGAAGGCCATATTGTCAGCGCCTGGAAGGCCATATTGTCAGCGCCTGGAAGGCCATATTGTCAGCGCCTGGAAGGCCATATTGTTAGCGCCATGAAGGCCACATGGTGAGCCACAGGAAGGCCATATTGTGAGCCCCATGATGGCCATTGCGAGCGCCAGGAAGGCCATATTGTGAGCCCTAGGAAGGTCATATTGTGCGCCCCAGGAAGGCCATATTGTGAGCTCCAGGGAGGCCACATTGTGAGCCCCATGAAGGTCATATTGTGGGCAGCAGGAAGGCCATATTATGAGCGCCAGAAAGGCTATATTGTCAGCGCAAGAAAGGCCATATTGTCAGCGCCAGGAAAGCCATATCGTGAGTCCCAGGAAGGCCAGATTGTGAGCCCCAGGAAGGCCATATTGTCAGCGCCATGAAGGCCATATTTTCAGCGCAAGGAAGGCCACATTGTCAACCCCAAGAAGGCAATATTGTCAGCGCCAAGAATGCCTCACTGTGAGCGCCAGGAAAGCCATATTGTCAGCGCCAGGAAGGTAATATTGTCAGCGCCAGGAAGGTCATATTGTCAGCGCAAGGAAGTACAAATCGGCAACAGGCTAATGGCGTCATCAAATCGGTAACAGGCTAATGGCGTCATTTACAAACAGTAACAGGCTAATGGCGTCATTTACAAACGGTAACAGGCTAATGGGGTGTACAAATCGGTAACAGGCTAATGGCGTCATTTACAAAACGGTAACAGGCTAATGGTGTCGTGTACAAATCGGAAACAGGCTAATGGCGTCATTTACAAACGGTAACAGGCTAATGGTGTCGTGTACAAATCGGAAACAGGCTAATGGCGTCATTTACAAAACGGTAACAGGCTAATGGCGTCATTTACAAAACGGTAACAGGCTAATGGTGTCATTTACAAACGGTAACTGGCTAATGGCGTCATTTACAAACGTTAACAGGCTAATGGCGTCATGCATAAATCGATAACAGATTAATGAAAAACTTTTTTTAAATAAAACAAACATAGCCCCCCCCCCCTCCCCCTCTGTTAGTCTGTTAGACTTCAATACGGTTGGTGGCCTGGTCATATCGCGTCAATGGTAGAAGGAAGGGAGAATGGGGGTACTCTTTGCGAAAGGGGACATGGGATATTTATCCTTCGACCACACAGACATGATGGGCCACAGCGGGGTGCGAACCACCGATCCACGTTAACTTAGGCTCTCAGGTGGCCAGATTTCAATACGAAATCAGAGAGCAGCGCACCTCGATATCTCGGGGAAACAACCATATAATATCACGTGATATGAAGAGAACCCAAAACAACAGTCGGACTGTATAATCTCCCTAGGTGTCTCCACATGGAGGGCGACCCGCGCTGGACGGATATCGAATTCTGACTTTATTCCCCCCAGCGTGAGTATCACGCGCACCCACGCATAGTAATGCCCAACCATCAACAAAAACACACACAGAGACATTCCCTGGGCACCAGAAGCCTTTGCTGGCCTATTTTGATCAATGGGGTGTCAGACCTCCTGCTCCCCCCCCCCGCCCCCCCGCCCCCCGCCCTCCCCCCTTCCTCGCTGCTCCGGCGGCCCCGAGCGCAGGTTCCGCCAGGAGTTGGACTACCAGCTGGTTCCTTGCTTCCCCAGAGGGTCTGCACCAGCTTCCCGGGAACGCAACACCACTCCGCCACATCGCCCCTCGGGTACGAGGCGGCGACAAGGGCTATCAGCGTGGGGTACGAAGTGGTTATTTCCCTCCTTGTCGCGGTCAATGACATGCGATAATTCCTGTTGTAGGGGTCTATGTATCTACGTCACACGTCTATCTACGCCACAGGTTTATCTACGCCACAGGTCTATCTACGCCACAGCTCTATCTACGTCACAGGTCTATCTACGCCACAGGTCTATCTACGCCACATGTCTATCTACGCCACATGTCTATCTACGCCACAGGTCTATCTACGCCACAGGTCTATCGACGCCACAGGTCTATCGACGCCACAGGTCTATATACACCACAGGTCTATATACACCACATATCTATCTACGCCACAGGTCTATCTACGCC
>CAXHSH010001341.1:0-13855 GCA_964019135.1 Arenicola marina
GCCGATAGGCCGCTATTACGGGGGAAATGGAGGTCTGATTAATCTGGAGTCTTCGGATTAGCAGCCGTGGCGTGACAAGCTGAGGCCGAGGGGGTTAGTGGCCGGTGGGGGGGGGGGCGGGGGGGAGGAGGAGGAGGGGGGTGGGCTAGGGGACATCTGTCGGGCGGGCCGGGCCACATCTATTAGCCCTAATTAAGATTTACGCAGATTCCCCGACAGTCACGCCGAGTAAGAGGCTGTGTCGCCAGCTTCCCGATAATGTTACCGGGGGTAGGGGTGGGGGCGGTGCTGATAGGGGCGGGGCTGGGTGGGGCGGGGTAGGGCGGGGGTTGGGAGTGCACCACAAGGGGGGGGGGAGCAATATACAGTTTTGTTTGCGACACTCGCATGATTCCCGGAGCAGAGAGGGGGCGGGGGGGGGGGGGGGCTTGGAAAGAGAGGGTATAAGGTTTTGTCACCGTTGGACGCTCGCATGACGGTGAGTAAACACCGCACGCGAAAACGCACGCGAGAAGGCTCACCAGACGGCATGAGAATAGTTAAATAGAATGTACCCCCCCCCCCCGCCCCCCTCATTCCACTGTTCACGCTCCAGAGTGGTAACTCACCCGCTGTTCCTGCTCCGGAGTGGTAACTCACCCGCTGTTCCTGCTCCTGCTCCGGAGTGGTAACTCACCCACTGTTCCTGCTCTGGAGTGGTAACTCACCCGCTGTTCCTGCTCTGGAGTGGTAACTCACCCGCTGTTCCTGCTCCAGAGTGGTAACTCACCCGCTGTTCCTGCTCAGGAGTGGTAACTCACCCGCTGTTCCTGCTCAGGAGTGGTAACTCACCCGCTGTTCCTGCTCCGGAGTGGTAACTCACCCGCTGTTCCTGCTCCAGAGTGGTAACTCACCCGCTGTTCCTGCTCCAGAGTGGTAACTCACCCGCTGTTCCTGCTCCGGAGTGGTAACTCACCCGCTGTTCCGGGTCCGGAGTGGTAACTCACCCGCTGTTCCTGCTCCGGAGTGGTAACTCACCCGCTGTTCCTGCTCCGGAGTGGTAACTCACCCGCTGTTCCTGCTCCAGAGTGGTAACTCACCCGCTGTTCCTGCTCCGGAGTGGTAACTCACCCGCTGTTCCTGCTCCGGAGTGGTAACTCACCCGCTGTTCCTGCTCCGGAGTGGTAACTCACCCGCTGTTCCGGGTCCGGAGTGGTAACTCACCCGCTGTTCCTGCTCCGGAGTGGTAACTCACCCGCTGTTCCTGCTCCGGAGTGGTAACTCACCCGCTGTTCCTGCTCCGGAGTGGTAACTCACCCGCTGTTCCTGCTCCGGAGTGGTAACTCACCCGCTGTTCCTGCTCCGGAGTGGTAACTCACCCGCTGTTCCTGCTCCAGAGTGGTAACTCACCCGCTGTTCCTGCTCCGGAGTGGTAACTCACCCGCTGTTCCTGCTCCGGAGTGGTAACTCACCCGCTGTTCCTGCTCCGGAGTGGTAACTCACCCGCTGTTCCTGCTCCAGAGTGGTAACTCACCCGCTGTTCCTGCTCCAGAGTGGTAACTCACCCGCTGTTCCTGCTCCAGAGTGGTAACTCACCCGCTGTTCCTGCTCCGGAGTGGTAACTCACCCGCTGTTCCTGCTCCAGAGTGGTAACTCACCCGCTGTTCCTGCTCCAGAGTGGTAACTCACCCGCTGTTCCTGCTCCAGAGTGGTAACTCACCCGCTGTTCCTGCTCCAGAGTGGTAACTCACCCGCTGTTCCTGCTCCGGAGTGGTAACTCACCCGCTGTTCCTGCTCCAGAGTGGTAACTCACCCGCTGTTCCTGCTCCGGAGTGGTAACTCACCCGCTGTTCCTGCTCCGGAGTGGTAACTCACCCGCTGTTCCTGCTCCAGAGTGGTAACTCACCCGCTGTTCCTGCTCCAGAGTGGTAACTCACCCGCTGTTCCTGCTCCGGAGTGGTAACTCACCCGCTGTTCCTGCTCCGGAGTGGTAACTCACCCGCTGTTCCTGCTCCAGAGTGGTAACTCACCCGCTGTTCCTGCTCCGGAGTGGTAACTCACCCGCTGTTCCTGCTCCGGAGTGGTAACTCACCCGCTGTTCCTGCTCCAGAGTGGTAACTCACCCGCTGTTCCTGCTCCAGAGTGGTAACTCACCCGCTGTTCCTGCTCCGGAGTGGTAACTCACCCGCTGTTCCTGCTCCGGAGTGGTAACTCACCCGCTGTTCCTGCTCCGGAGTGGTAACTCACCCGCTGTTCCTGCTCCAGAGTGGTAACTCACCCGCTGTTCCTGCTCCGGAGTGGTAACTCACCCGCTGTTCCTGCTCCAGAGTGGTAACTCACCCGCTGTTCCTGCTCAGGAGTGGTAACTCACCCGCTGTTCCTGCTCAGGAGTGGTAACTCACCCGCTGTTCCTGCTCCGGAGTGGTAACTCACCCGCTGTTCCTGCTCCAGAGTGGTAACTCACCCGCTGTTCCTGCTCCAGAGTGGTAACTCACCCGCTGTTCCTGCTCCGGAGTGGTAACTCACCCGCTGTTCCGGGTCCGGAGTGGTAACTCACCCGCTGTTCCTGCTCCGGAGTGGTAACTCACCCGCTGTTCCTGCTCCGGAGTGGTAACTCACCCGCTGTTCCTGCTCCAGAGTGGTAACTCACCCGCTGTTCCTGCTCCGGAGTGGTAACTCACCCGCTGTTCCTGCTCCGGAGTGGTAACTCACCCGCTGTTCCTGCTCCGGAGTGGTAACTCACCCGCTGTTCCGGGTCCGGAGTGGTAACTCACCCGCTGTTCCTGCTCCGGAGTGGTAACTCACCCGCTGTTCCTGCTCCGGAGTGGTAACTCACCCGCTGTTCCTGCTCCGGAGTGGTAACTCACCCGCTGTTCCTGCTCCGGAGTGGTAACTCACCCGCTGTTCCTGCTCCAGAGTGGTAACTCACCCGCTGTTCCTGCTCCGGAGTGGTAACTCACCCGCTGTTCCTGCTCCGGAGTGGTAACTCACCCGCTGTTCCTGCTCCGGAGTGGTAACTCACCCGCTGTTCCTGCTCCAGAGTGGTAACTCACCCGCTGTTCCTGCTCCAGAGTGGTAACTCACCCGCTGTTCCTGCTCCAGAGTGGTAACTCACCCGCTGTTCCTGCTCCGGAGTGGTAACTCACCCGCTGTTCCTGCTCCAGAGTGGTAACTCACCCGCTGTTCCTGCTCCAGAGTGGTAACTCACCCGCTGTTCCTGCTCCAGAGTGGTAACTCACCCGCTGTTCCTGCTCCAGAGTGGTAACTCACCCGCTGTTCCTGCTCCGGAGTGGTAACTCACCCGCTGTTCCTGCTCCAGAGTGGTAACTCACCCGCTGTTCCTGCTCCGGAGTGGTAACTCACCCGCTGTTCCTGCTCCGGAGTGGTAACTCACCCGCTGTTCCTGCTCCAGAGTGGTAACTCACCCGCTGTTCCTGCTCCAGAGTGGTAACTCACCCGCTGTTCCTGCTCCGGAGTGGTAACTCACCCGCTGTTCCTGCTCCGGAGTGGTAACTCACCCGCTGTTCCTGCTCCAGAGTGGTAACTCACCCGCTGTTCCTGCTCCGGAGTGGTAACTCACCCGCTGTTCCTGCTCCGGAGTGGTAACTCACCCGCTGTTCCTGCTCCAGAGTGGTAACTCACCCGCTGTTCCTGCTCCGGAGTGGTAACTCACCCGCTGTTCCTGCTCCGGAGTGGTAACTCACCCGCTGTTCCTGCTCCGGAGTGGTAACTCACCCGCTGTTCCCGCTCCGGAGTGGTAACTCACCCGCTGTTCCTGCTCCAGAGTGGTAACTCACCCGCTGTTCCTGCTCCGGAGTGGTAACTCACCCGCTGTTCCTGCTCCAGAGTGGTAACTCACCCGCTGTTCCTGCTCCGGAGTGGTAACTCACCCGCTGTTCCTGCTCCGGAGTGGTAACTCACCCGCTGTTCCTGCTCCAGAGTGGTAACTCACCCGCTGTTCCTGCTCCAGAGTGGTAACTCACCCGCTGTTCCTGCTCAGGAGTGGTAACTCAGCTACTGTTCCTGCTCCGGAGTGGTAACTCACCCGCTGTTCCCGCTCCGGAGTGGTAACTCACCCGCTGTTCCTGCTCTGGAGTGGTAACTCACCCGCTGTTCCTGCTCAGGAGTGGTAACTCACCCGCTGTTCCTGCTCCTGTACCGGAGTGGTAACTCCCCCGCTGTTCCTGCTCCTGCACCGGAGTGGTAACTCCCCCGCTGTTCCGGGTCCGGAGTGGTAACTCACCCGCTTTTCCTGCTCCGGAGTGGTAACTCACCCGCTTTTCCTGCTCCGGAGTGGTAACTCACCCGCTGTTCCTGCTCCGGAGTGGTAACTCACCCGCTGTTCCTGCTCCGGAGTGGTAACTCACCCGCTGTTCCTGCTCAGGAGTGGTAACTCACCCGCTGTTCCTGCTCCGGAGTGGTAACTCACCCGCTGTTCCTGCTCCGGAGTGGTAACTCACCCGCTGTTCCTGCTCCGGAGTGGTAACTCACCCGCTGTTCCTGCTCCGGAGTGGTAACTCACCCGCTGTTCCTGCTCCGGAGTGGTAACTCACCCGCTGTTCCTGCTCCGGAGTGGTAACTCACCCGCTGTTCCTGCTCCGGAGTGGTCACGATCCCCTCACGGAAGAAGAGTCCGTAGTCGTTGTAAAACTCGTCGTACTTCTCAGCATCCTTCTTGGCGCGTTCCAGGAAGAACTTTAGCAGCCGATTGGTGAGCACCCACCGCATCTTCCTGCGAGAATGAAAGAATTTATGAATGAATGAATGAAAGCATGAAGCAATGACCGCAGGAGAAGGCGTTACAGAGGTCACCAAGGCGTTACATAGGTCACCAAGGCGTTACATAGGTCACCTAGGCGTTACATAGGTCACCAAGGCGTTACATAGGTCACCTAGGCGTTACATAGGTCACCTAGGCGTTACATAGATCACCTAGGCGTTACATAGGTCACCTAGGCGTTACATAGGTCACGAAGGCGTTACATAGGTCACCTAGGCATTTCATAGGTCACCAAGGCGTTACATAGGTCACCAAGGCGTTACATAGGTCACCAAGGCATTACATAGGTCACCAAGGCGTTACATAGGTCACCAAGGCGTTACATAGGTCACCAAGGCGTTACATAGGTCCCCTAGGCGTTACATAGGTCACCAAGGCGTTACATAGGTCACCTAGGCGCATACACATGGGGAATCCGGCGCGAAAACTACGTAAACTTATTTCTTGAAATGCACCAGACAGTGGGTGTATACACGAGACAGAGAGTGTATACACCAGACAGTGGGTGCACACACCAGACAGTGGGTGCACACACCAGACAGTGAGTGTATACACCAGACACTAAGTGTATACACCAGACAGTGAGTGCATACACCAGACACTGAGTGTATACACCAGACAGTGAGTGTATACACCAGACACTGAGTGTATACACCAGACAGTGAGTGTATACACCAGACAGTGAGTGTATACACCAGACAGTGAGTGCATACACCAGACAGTGAGTGTATACAATAAACACTGAGTGTATACACCAGACAGTGAGTGTATACTCCATACACTGAGTGTATACACCAGACAGTGAGTGTATACTCCATACACTGAGTGTATACACCAGACACTGAGTGTATACACCAGACTGAGTGCATACACCAGACACCGAGTGTATACACCAGACAGTGAGTGTATACACCAGACTGAGTGTATACACCAGACAGGGAGTGTATACACCAGACAGTGAGTGTATACACCAGACTGAGTGTATACACCAGACAGTGAGTGTATACGCCACACTGAGTGTATACACCAGACAGTGAGTGTATACACCAGACACCGAGTGCATAAACCAGACACCGAATGTATACACCAGACAGTGAGTGTATACACCAGACTGAGTGTATACACCAGACACTGAGTGTATACACCAGACACTGAGTGTATACACCTGACAGTGAGTGTATACACCAGACTGAGTGTATACACCAGACAGTGAGTGTATACACCAGACAGTGAGTGTATACACCAGACAGTGAGTGTATACACCAGACAGTGAGTGTATACACCAGACAGTAAGTGTATACACCAGACAGTGAGTGTATACACCAGACACTGAGTGTATACACCAAACAGTGAGTGTATACACCAGACACTGAGTGTATACACCAGACACCGAGTGCATACACCAGACACCGAGTGTATACACCAGACAATGAGTGTATACACCAGGCACAGAGTGCATACACCAGACTGAGTGTATACACCAGACAGTGAGTGTATACACCAGACAGTGAGTGTATACACCAGACAGTGAGTGTATACACCAGACAGTGAGTGTATACACCAGACACCGAGTGTATACACCAGACACCGAGTGAGTGTATACACCAGACAGTGAGTGTATACACCAGACAGTAAGTGTATACACCAGACAGTGAGTGTATACACCAGACAGTGAGTGTATACACCAGACACTGAGTGTATACACCAGACACTCAGTGTATACACCAGACACTGAGTGCATACACCAGACACTGAGTGCATACACCAGACACTGAGTGTATACACCAGACACTGAGTGTATACACCAGACACTGAGTTAATACACCAGACACCGAGTGTATACACCAGACACCGAGTGTATACACCAGACACAGAGTGTATACACCACCCTCCATCACTAACAGGGTGACAAAGAGACTTCCTGCAGCGCACGTGGTACGCACATCTCGTCCATCACCATGGCAACCCATTGGATCGTAATGTGGAGGTCAGGATGAATAACTTTCAGCGTCCTACTAGTGTTGTTGTTGTCACGAGTGACAACAACATTTTCAACACCCCTGCCCCACCATGTCCGCCCTGCCCCCCCCCCCGCCCCCCCGTTTCCACCCTTCCCAGCTACAATATGCATATGAGGGGAGGGAAATGGGGGGGGGGGAGTGCCCCGAGAAAAAGAGAGGGAGGGGGGACTAAAGGGGACGGGGTAGCAACGGAATAGAAAGCGAGAAGATCGGAGATGGTAAGGGGGCAGAAGTTGGTGACGTAAGTGATGGGAGAGAGAGGGTGTAAGGGCAGGATAGAAGTGTCTGAGGGCGAGGGTGAGAGGGAGGCGAGGGTAAGAGGGGGGCTTCGATACTCACCATGCCACCCCCCCCGACAGAGCATCACCCCCTGGATGGTGAGGATGAAATATTTCGACACATTCATCAAAACCGGGGTACGATTATGCTGGAGGGTGGAGGGTGGAGGGTGGCGTGTAAGGAAGGGTATGGGGGGGGGGACTGGAAACCAGGGGAAAGACAGCAAAATGAAATTCGTGGTGCGATATGAATGCCCCCCCCCCCCTCCCCTCCTCTTCCCTTCTCAAACTCTCTCTGACCAACCCCGCTTATCTCCATCTTCACTGTCTGTCCTTACCACCTTCTCCGCCCCGCCCCACCCCCCCCCCCCCCACACCCCCCGACCCCCGGTCCTTCGGTTGGGGTTGTGATTACATGATAGATAATGGCAGATCGCGGCGTGATAGCGAGGGGAGGACGAGGAGCGGGCCACGGCCACCCCGGGGGAGTCACGCCACCCAGCGGCCCCTCCCTCTATCCCACCCAGGCCCAGCAGTCGTGGGGGCAGGGGAGGGGGGGGGGTGTTCGCGGACATGGAAGGAAGAGCGAATGCATTAGCACGAAGTCCAAACCAGCCACAGAGCGAAGGACCCGAGAGAGGGGGCGAGGGGTGGGGGAGCGGGCGACTGGGCGGCGGGGGTGGAGAGTGGGTGTGGGGAGTGGGGTGTGAGATGTGGGGTGTGGGTGTGGGTGTGGGTGTGAGAGTGGGTGTGGGTGTGGGTGTGGGTGTGGGGGTGGGTGTGGGTGTGAGTGTGGGTGTGAGTGTGGGTGTGGGTGTGGGTGTGGGTGTGGGTGTGGGGTGTGAGATGTGGGGAGTGGGTGTGTGGAGTGGGTGTGTGGAGTGGGTGTGGGGAGTGGGTGTGTGGAGTGGGTGTGGGGAGTGCGTGTGTGGAGTGGGTGTGTGGAGTGGGTGTGTGGAGTGGGTGTGGGGAGTGCGTGTGTGGAGTGGGTGTGTGGAGTGGGTGTGTGGAGTGGGTGTGTGGAGTGGGTGTGGGGAGTGCGTGTGTGGAGTGGGTGTGGGGAGTGCGTGTGTGGAGTGGGTGTGGGGAGTGCGTGTGTGGAGTGGGTGTGAGGAGTGGGTGTGTGGAGTGGGTGTGTGGAGTGGGTGTGGGGAGTGCGTGTGTGGAGTGGGTGTGTGGAGTGGGTGTGTGGAGTGGGTGTGTGGAGTGGGTGTGGGGAGTGCGTGTGTGGAGTGGGTGTGGGGAGTGCGTGTGTGGAGTGGGTGTGAGGAGTGCGTGTGAGCGTGGGGTGTGGGGGTCTATAAGACGATGAGGCAGTATACTAAAAAGTGCCCCCAATTTCTTTACGAACCAGAGAGGGGGGAGGGAGTCTTTACGCACGGCGATGGTAAAGGCGATGGCGACGGGGAAGGCTGCCCGCTATGAGGGCTCAGCGTGGTCCCCCCCCCGCCCCCCCCCCCCCGCCCCCCATGTATATTTTCTGCTCTAATAGGTGCACATTAAGGGAGCGCGGTGGATGGGTAACGAGGCTCATTTGGTGACGGCGGGGAGGGCCAATCGGCATGCAGCACCCTCCCCCCCCTTCCCCCCCGCCGCGACACGTGCCTTCGCCGCCAAACACTCTCCAATACACACCGACAGCGCCACCGTGCGGACGAGTGAGACACCTCGTCGAGACGCGCGCACGAAAAGTTTGATCTGGAAACTGTCCTGCCCCGCCGCGGGCGATTCCCCGGTGGTGACGTCAGTGGTGAAATCACCATGACATCATGTGTAGACAGTATTTCGGTATTCAGTAGCCAAGACCCGCCAACACACAGGCCAGACCCGCCAACACACACGCACCAGACCCGCCAACACACACCAGAGACAAGCCAACACACACGCACCAGACCCGCCAACACACACACCAGACCCGCCAACACACGCACCAGACCCGCCAACACACACACCAGACCCGTCAACACAAACGCCAGAGGTCCGCCAACACACACGCCAGAGACGCGCCAACACACACGCCAACACACACGCCAGAGACCAGCCAACACACACGCCAGAGACCCGCCAGAGACCCGCCAACACACACGCTAGTGACCCGCCAACACACCCGCCAGACCCGCCAGCACACACGCCAGAGACCCGCCAACACACACGCCAAAGACCCGCCAACAGACACGCCAGAGACCCGCCAACAGACACGCCACAGACTCGCCAACACACACGCCAGAGACCCGCCAACACACACGCCAGAGACCCGCCAACACACACGCCAGAGACCCGCCAACACACACGCCAGATACCCACCAGCACACACGTTAGTGATCCGCCAACACACACGCCAGACCCGCTAACACACACGCCAGAGACCCGCCAACGCACACGCCAGCGACCCGCCAGAGACCAGCCCACACACGCACCAGACCCACCAACACACACGCTAGAGACCCGCCAACACACACGCCAGAGACCCGCCAGAGACCAGACCACCCACGCACCAGACCCACCAACACATACGCTAGAGACCCGCCAACACACACGCCAGACCCGCCAACACACACGCCAGAGACCCGCCAACACACACGCCAGAGACCCGCCAACACACCCTAGAGACCCGCCAACACACCCTAGAGACCCGCCAACACACCCCAGAGACCCGCCAACACACCCTATAGACCCGCCAACACACCCTAGAGACCCACCAACACACGCCAGAGACCCGCCAACACACACGTCAGAGACCCGCCAACACACACCCCAGACCCGCCAACACACGCCAGAGACCCGCCAACACACACGTCAGAGACCCGCCAACACACACGCCAGAGACCCGCCAACACACCCCAGAGACCCGCCAACACACCCTATAGACCCGCCAACACACCCTAGAGACCCGCCAACACACGCCAGAGACCTGTCAACACACACGTCAGAGACCCGCCAACACACACGCCAGAGACCCGCCAACACACACGCCACAGACCCGCCAACACACGCCATAGACTCACCAACACACACGCCAGAGACCCGCCAACACACACGCCAGACCCGCCAACACACCCTAGAAACCCGCCAACACACGCCAGAGACCCGCCAACACACACGCCAGAGACCCGCCAACACACACGCCAGAGACCCGCCAACACACACGTCAGAGACCCGCCAACACACACGCCAGAGACCCGCCAACACACACGCCAGAGACCCGCCAACACACACGTCAGAGACCCGCCAACACACACGCCACAGACCCGCCAACACACACGCCAGAGACCCGCCAACACACACGCCAGACCCGCCAACACACACGCCAGAGACCCGCCAACACACACGTCAGAGACCCGCCAACACACACGCCACAGACCCGCCAACACACACGCCACAGACCCGCCAACACACCCTATAGACCCGCCAACACACCCTAGAGACCCGCCAACACACGCCAGAGACCCGTCAACACACACGTCAGAAACCCGCCAGCACACACCCCAGACCCGCCAACACACGCCAGAGACCCGCCAACACACACGTCAGAGACCCGCCAACACACACGCCACAGACCCGCCAACACACGCTAGAGACCCGCCAACACACACGCCAGAGACCAGCCGAAACACACGCCAAGACTCGCCTACACACACGCCAGAGACCCATTTCGTACCAGGAGGGGAATTATTGCGCAACAAACAAGTACAAGCAAAAAACCAAAACCCTAAAAAAACTGAATATCCCTAATATTCCACGGCATATCCCTCAACAAAATGCTACAAAGGTTGATGTCATGTCCGGTAATTAAAAAACATGGCAACAATAAAGTTTTCGCGTCATAGAAGTCTCAGATGATCTCCCCTCCCCCTCCCAGCGAGGTCCCCCTCTCCCCCTTCCTCTGTCCCTCTCTCGGCGAGGCCTCCCTGTCCCCGGCGAGCCCACGCCCCCACCCCACCCTCCCGGCTAGGCCATCCCTCTCCCCCCCCCCCTCCCCCCTCACGGCGAGTCTCCCCCATCCCCCTCCCGGCGACGCCACCCCCACCCACTCCCGGCGAGCCCCGCCCCCTCCCGGCGAGGCCCCCGGCCGATGTCGCTGGCTGTCATTGCCGGGGACGTGGGTCGGCTGGATCCAGATGGATGTTCCCTCCGCTATTGGCCCAACTAGGGGCGTGTCGCCTCTCATTAGGGGCCGCCAGACACAATGTTACATTAGGGCCGCCATATAAACTGTCGCTGGCCGAAGGGTATACATCATAAGCGTCAATTACGGAGCGCGGCTAGAGAGCCAAGCTGCCATGTGGCCGTGCGTGTGTGGGAGTGTGGGGACGGGGGTACGCCGGCCAGGGGGGGGGGGGGCGCGCTGGCCAGTCCCGTTATCCCATGAAAACTGGTGGCGGGTGGGGTGAAGGGGAGAGGGAGAAGGTCGGGGTACGTACCCCCATCCTTGAGTTGCGGGGGGAAGAGGAAGGAGGAAGGAGGGGGTGGGGGCGGCTACATTCCGCTATCCACCGGGGAGTGACGTGGGGTAACAGGTAGTAGGGTGATTATGACTGGACGGTGAGGGTGAGTGGGTGGGAGTGGTGGGAGGGTAGGGGTGGGCGGGGAGGTGGGACTGGGGAGTGGGCAGGACCGTGAGGAGTAATTATATAAGGGAGGTTGATGGCTCTAGGACGTTGTTTATGAGTTAAATGTGTATATATATATGAAAGTCAAAGCATTACCGGGGTGGCCGGGAGGGGGGGGGGGGGGGGAGGGGGTGAGGGTAGGAGGAGGCATCGCCGGGAACGTCAGAGGAGGGTAAGAGAGAGACGTGGGTGGTGGTGAGGAACGGCCAGGCAGGGGGTGTGAGGGGGCGGGGTAGATGGCACGAAGGCTCCTGGCTGGACATTGGCCTGACAACGCCGAGGGGCGGTACAAGTTGGCAGCTGAGGATACGGCAGGACAAAGCGGGACGAGGAACCAGCCAGTTATTGGCGGTCCCTGTAGCCGCCAGACCCGGGCGCCAGACCCACACACACTGCCGTCTGGGGGTACAATCCCGTATATACCCTCGATGTCACCACCCTCAGTCAGTCCCTGTTCAGGATCCCTATGTTGTACCATAACCATCACCCGCGGTCAGTTCCTTTTGACTTGTTTTCTTCCCCAGCTCAATCTAGCCCAAAACGATCGTCTTTCTCTTCTCTTGGCACCTCCACTCGTCTAGCTCTGACCCCCTAAACTCCTTTAACGCCCCGCCCCCATGGTCAGCCCACTCTCCTTCGTCCCATGTCCTTTCCATACCCTTGCCCGTTGTCAGTCCCTGGAACTGTCTCCGACACTATACATACCCCCTCCGCTTAGTCCCAATCTATGGTCAGTCTCACCCCCTACCCTAACCGACTGCAGCCTCAACCCTTAAAAAAGGGCCTATTCATATCACACCCCCCCCATCAACTCACCCTACCCCACACCCCAAGCCTCCACCCCCCTCACCCTACCCGCCACCCCAAGCCTCCCCCCCCCCCCGCAGATCCCGCCCGCCGCTCATATCTGTCCCCGGTAGCCCGCAGCCCCATGTCACGGTCAGTCCCGGACTCACCGCTCAGCCCGCTGGTTGTTTGTGTCAGCCGCCGCACCGCCCTGGGGTCTGACCGGGGTCTGACCGGGGTCGGACGGCGGTCTGACCGGTTCTGTCCGGAACGATTTGGGCGGCGCCGGCCTCACACCATGCATAATGCACGAGAAACGCCCAGCGGCGGAGGAGCGGGTCCGACCCCCCCTCCCCCTCTCCCTGTGCCGCTAGCTACAATACAATGCACAAGGGGGAGGGTGGGTGGGGTGTTGCCAGAGAAGGGGGGAAATAGAGGAGGGTGGGTGGGTATAGGGGGTTGTTTGACGACGCACACCCAGCCAGATGACAAGGAGTCAACCAGTGGTTGGACTTTACTTGCCGGGGCTGAAGCCTCGAGGGTGGAATACTTGGTGGCGGGGGGGGGGGGGGGGCATAAGGGTGTCCGGGCTGTAAGCGGTCCCCGTGGGGTATGACAGCCTTTTAGGGTGATCAAGGTGATAACTGGAAATGACATTTTTGGGCTTGGATGTAAGAACTTTGGTCGCGTTAGGTCGTCGCGACTCAGAGTCCGAATGGGGGCGGCGGGGGGGGGGGGGGGGGGGGGCAGTACTGGGGGAGAGAGCGTTCACGGTGGAATTACGGCCACCGACGCATTTAAAACATGACGCTAGATCTGCAAAACCTGGGTTGAAACCTCACCGAGCATGCCAAGTGCGGCGTTAGCAGAGTCAGGTGCCGGGTTCGAATCCCGCCAGGTGCCCCGGGCCGCCAGAGCCTCCCAGGGGTCCAGCGATATCCACCCCCGTTATCCCCTAGGTGACGTCTCAGCTCGCAATACCATCCCCCCCCCCCGCCACCCCCTCCCCACTCCTTCCCCCACCTACCTGGCGACCAACAGGTGCCCGTCAATGGCAATCAAAGAGACTTCACTCCTCACCAGCGGTCAGGGAAACGTCTCCGCTGACCCAGGGGTCACTGACCCCCGGGTCACTGACCCCGGGGTCAGCGCGCTGATCCGGGACAGAGCACGTGGCGCGCCAGGGATGCTTGGTCTGGCACCGGGATCGGTACCCAGCGGGGGGGGGGTGCCGGGTACCGGGATCGGCCCCCAGCGGGATGGTGGCGGGCGGGAGGGGGGGGGGGGGGTTGAGAGGGTGACGTGGCTGTGACACATGGGGGCGGGAGATGGGGTTGACGTTGGAAATGCCAATGTTGACGTACGTGAATCTGGAGAGTTTGAAGTAATTTACACGCGTTA
>CAXHSH010001343.1:0-12903 GCA_964019135.1 Arenicola marina
ATAAGGCCCCTCACGGGTCACGGACAGTATAATGGGCGTCCTTGTACTGGACGTCATAAAAAGGCTCAGGCGAGTAACGACCGATACCCGGTGAGCGATAATGAAGGCATCACAGCAGCCCAACATTGTTCACTACCTCAACTCTTGCGGGCAGGGGAGGCGGGGGGGGGGGGGGGGGGGGGGTGGGGGGACGTAGGCAGTATAGAGAAGGTCGCGAATTCTTCAAGTTACGTCCAGGGAGGCTGCACGTCGGATGATAATGGAGGGATCAAGGTGCGGGGGGGGGGGGGGGAGTGAGTACCCTGGGGGAAGCAGGGATGGAGGCGGAGATGGGGTGTATCTGGGAAGGGTGTGTGTGTGTGTGTGTGTGGGGGGGGTACTTCTGAGACATGAGAGTCGCAGTTATGGGGTGGAAGGGGGTGTGGGGGGTCAAAGGTGAGTCTGGCCATATATTAGTCACATGCCAGTCCATTCAACCAAGGCTGGAGGGAGGAGGGATGGTCCTGAAGAATTTCACCCCATCTCTACGCTAAGCACCCTCCATACCCCCACCCCCCCCCCCCCCCGCACCCCTCTTCTTTAAGTTAATGCACACGGCTGGGCATCTAAAACAGAGAGTTAATCCTAGAACAGCACAGCTGGTCGTCTGCAGGTTTATTGGCAGGCTGGCATCCTTAATGGGACTGGTAAACAGGACACCCCCCCTCCATCCCATCCCATCCCGTTCCCTTACCTGCCACATCCAGACCCCACCCCCCCTTCTCCGCCCTCCCCTCCCCCCCACCCCCCATTACATCGTATCATCTCTCTCCGCCCCAAGACTGACCTAAGGCCGGCTATTGTCTGTCGGAGGCCTCCCCCTCCCCCCTACGCACCCCCCCCCCCCTCGTCTTACCCTCCTATGAGTTACGCCCCCTCCCCCCCCCCCCCGTACCCCGCCCACGCTACCAATTAACACCAGACCCAGGAGCGTTGGTTCATAAAGGTGTGCTTTGTGGGGCCATGGTCCATGCGCAGGAGCTCGGTAGGGGAAGGAGGGGGAGGAAGATGGTGGGGGGGGGGGCGTGGTGATGGAGTGGGAGTGCGGAGGGGAGCAGGACTCCAGAACAGCTGTAAAACAACTCAATGGGTATAATATCACGGTGCGTAACCATAGCAACGAATGATCCATGCAAGCTTCGATCCAGATTGTCACGACGCTCAGGGTTCATCCCCCCACACACACCCCGCCCCCCGACGACCACTCCTCGTACCCCTAGGTGCCACCACCCTGCTCCCACCCATCCATTAACGCTCAGGGTTCATCCCCCCACACACACCCCGCCCCCCCGACGACCACTCCTCGTACCCCTAGGTGCCACCACCGTGCTCCCACCCATCCATTAACGATGTATCGAAAGAGGACTACCCCGACCCCATTCTACCAAGTTTCCCACACATACAGCCTCCCAAGCACCCCTCAATGTTGGGCAGATGTTCGGGATACGTCGATGTCCCGCCCTTTGTTTGAGTCTCCGGAGCTATCAAAGGCAACATGTTCCGGATTGGGCACGGCGCTATCCAGCTACCCCCTCCCCCTCACGGTTCCCGGCACCCTCCCTCCGCCCAGCTGTCCATCCCTCCCGACCGCCACCCCCACCCCGCATTGCCCCTCCCCATTCAACATCTGGATCAACAAGACCACCCGCCACCTGGCGGTCACCAGAAGAAGCCGCTTTGGAGACTAGCAAAGAGGGGGAATGCTAACAATTAACGTCTTGCGTCGCGTCCTTTTCAGCTAAAGATCTGCGGGGACGGTAAGGGGAGGGGGTGGATGGTCTTATCTTACCCTCAACCCACCCCCACCCTCACCGCACAGCCTTCACAGGTTACAAGGCGCAGAGGTTTGCGGCATTGTTCGTCAGCGATTTGGTCGCGGGGAGCACGCGAAGGGAGGGCGGACGCGGCACCAGTTCAGGACAGGACGCGGTACCAGGTCAGCACAGGACGCGGCACCAGGTCAGCACAGGCTCTTATGGGGAGCATTCATCAGGGCGACAGAGGGCGCCACTGCCGTTACTAGCGCTCCTCACGGCAAGCTGGGGAGGCATTTAATACTGGTCACTGAATGATGGCTGAGTGAAACGGATGTTAAATTGTTACCCCAAGTAAGCCGCTCCCAACCCCAACCTCCCCCCCCCCCCATCCCCGCTTCTCTCCCCGGGTATGCCTTTAATTCCCGCCGTTAACTGACCATCATGCCGTGATTAGTTTGAAGCTTTTGAAACGGTTTTGAGTCGATATATATAACCTTTGGCGGTTGAGGATATCAAGCGGGAGGATTTAACAAATAAAGGAATGAATCAATACCTTATTCCTTGTTTTTGTAGGCCACACAGTTTTACCCACGGTGTGTTGAAGACAAGGCACATGGCATAGCAAGGGGCGCCAAATGGAGAGCACCACGGAATTACAGGCCACAAATAAAACATGTCGGCGACGACGTTTTCAATCATTCCGGAGATAAAGGAAACCAGGATTGTTCTGGATCGGGGAAGGCGGACGCGTTTGACCCTGTCTGTACCTGGTGACCCCACCCTGGGGGGGGGGGAAACACACACACACTCCACTCACCACCTGGCCATTATTGCCCGTTACCCCCTAAATATGACCGCCCCCCCCCCCCCCCCCACACACACACACACCGTCCACGACATCGCCTGTCCAAGGGATGCCCAAGACGCATCGAGGGTGCGGGTGTGTGTATGTGTTTGGAGGGGGGGGGGGGGCGTGGAGGTAGCACGGGGGGAGGGTGTAAATAACTCGGTCGCGCAGACAACCGTGGCGCTCTGTGTATGGTGGGGGGAGGCACCCCTGCACCCACCCCACGCCATGGAGGGAGGGGTAAGGGAAGGGCTGGGAAGGAGCTGGGGGGAGGGTTCAGGAACCATGCCAGGTAAAGTTTCTGTCTAGGATGCGGGAGGAGTCGGGGGATGGGGTGGTAAAGGGGGGAGGGGCGAAAAGAGAAAGATGAGGGGGGGGGCGGGGGAGGGGAGGGGCAGACGGACCAGGGTGCCCACCACAGAATGCCATTACAGCACCATCAATGAGGGTTAACGATCGGCCCTGGCACTGGTCAGATGGGGGCCAGGTCAGGCGGGGAAGGGGGGTGGGGGGTGGCGGGCTGGGGTGACTCCCTCCCGTGAGGGAGCTGCCGGGTCAGGCAGAGGCGTGCCTTGGGGGCGGGTGGGGGGGGGAGGATGGGAGGGGTGGATGGGCGGAGTGACGGTTTGGTCATGCATCCTGGGTGCCTCGCGGGGAGGAAGGGAAGGGGAGGTTGTGGCGATTCTCGCGAGAGAAAGTGACAGAGGGAGGGACCCGCGAGAGGTGGTGGTGTGTGTGTGCAGAAACGGGAAAGAAAGGACCGTGTACGAAACGCACTTTACGAACAAATGTTTAGGAGACTTTTGGAACCAGGAGCGGTGTGGAAGAGTTTCCAGTTTCGAGCTTCCAGAAACGTTGCCCCTCCCCACCCCATCTCTCACTCTCTCTCTCTCTCTCAAGACAAACAACAGCTACAAGTAACGGAGTATATTTAATACGATACAATAGCTGGGAGGGGTTAAAGACGGGGTGGAGGAGGGGGGGCGGTGGAGCAGGGGGGATGGGGGGGAGGTTCCTCGCCACCTAATCGGAAGGCGTATCAGAGCGGAAGAATGAAAGCGAGGCTAGTCCAGCGTCGCCGGTAAGACGCGGGGGGGGGGGGGTTAGGGGGGGTGTAATGGGGGCAGTACGATGCGGACTTGATCATACCAATCAGCACACTCTCATCAAGGAATACAAACAAGACTAGTTAAAGGTAAAGGGAGCCCTGGATATATATATATCACCTGCCAAGTGACACGACGCCCCACCCCCACGACCATCACCACACTTTCCCCACCACGCCGAGCCCGCCACTGTCTGTGTCTCCCTTTAGGTTAAATGGCCCAGTTTGCATCTACTGGGGCATTTTAAACTACTGCTATAGCTGCATGTTTTTCGTAATCTCTGTCTACAATCTGCCCCCCCCCCCCACCCACCTTCGCCTCTTACCCTCTCACAGACTGGACTGTGGAACTCCCGAATGACCGCCAGACAGACACTGTAAGATATAGACCGGTGTTCACACCACGTTATAACGAGCACGCCCCCCCCCCCCCACCCATCACCTTCCCAACCTCTCCTTACCGCCAGAATTAGTTCTATCCTAAACTGCGACACTTTACTCTGTCTGGTGCAATTCTGGTTTCATATTTCCGCGATTTGCTCCATCCCCCCACCCCCCCCCGCTCGACTGCCACACAACTCATGCTGGAGCAATCATCTGGCACCCCCCCCCCCCACGAATCAAAACGGCCCACCCACGCCATATGAGGGGGGGGAGGGTCTTGTTTGCCAAAACATCAGACGCTACATGCAGGGCACTTCGCTTGTCTTGTCAAAACATAAAACTAAATGCAGCTGGTTTTCTCCAACAAAAACACAACCTGGAACTCTAAAGCAAATGGCCATTCATCATTCCTATTCGGACCTTCCAAGGGATTTGCCCAGGACCTCCTCAAATCGAACACGAAATAATAACATCCTTAATTGTACGTGGCAGGGAAAGTGCCCATCTCAACTAAAATAACAGGGTGTACTATTTCCCGTTTGCCCCGCGCAAAGCCAAGGTCAACAGACGGCGAGACTGTTGGAAGCGCCCCCTGCCGCAGATCGAGTGCAAGACCGAAGGAAGGAAATAACAACACTGAGCATAATAAAGTACGGATTTCCTTTGAGGGGTTTCCAAACACGAGGGAAGGGCATGTTGGCTTCAGGGTCGCCCCCCCCCCCCACCCCACCCCGTCCCCCCAGATCACTGGATAACCAAAAGACTGCTCAGCAGAGACCAGAGGTCAAGAACAAACCGCGTTGTGTCTTTATTAAAGGTGGTAGCCCGGGATTGGGAGAGTCGGCGGTTGGGGGGGATAGATGTCTGGGAGAGGAGAGGGAGGTGCGTTCTATTATCATATCCTCGGGTCGAGGTCATATTTTCACCGAGACGTGTCAGGTTGTCGGTAATACAAAGAGAGTTGTTGTGACCACTGATAAGAGACGCCGCCACCGACGCCGCTGCAGCAGCGCCATCTAGCTAGAGAATGTTACTGATAACGATTTCTGCGTTTGCTTTAATAGGGTGCAGCGCCGCCTGGTGGTGGCGGTGGTGGGGGGTGGGGGAGAATGTCACTGATGACCACCGATAAGGCTGCCGGACGGACACTGAAGGCCGCTCCCGGACAAATACTCATACCAGGACTCACCAGGACTCCTGGATCCGTACACCTCACATAAACACGGGGCGATCCGGAAACCGTTCTTCCGCTGGACTCACTCACCCCCCCCCCCCCCCCCACCCGCGCCCCCGCTCTCACCGCACGGCTGTCCTGATGGATGATCCCACAGGCGGGAGGAGAGGGGGAGCTAAGAAGTCCTATTGTGTGAATCCAGACCAGCGGTGTAATCCTTGGCTCCGGACAGACAGACACATAGCGTCTCTGTGAATCACTCACTCAAAGACAAAACAGGACGTGGCTTACCACTGGGCTAGGGTCGGGTTAAGAGCCGGGGGGGGGGGAGGGCCGGGGTGAGTGAGGGCCGATGGGGAGGATGGGTCTGGGAGGGGTGGGAGAGGGGTGAAGCGGAGGGAGTGGTCAGAAGGAAGGGTATCTCACTTAGTGTAGAGGTTGAAGACATGTGGTAAGTATGGCAATGCTCATGGTGGTGGTGATGGTTATGGTTGATGATAACGACGCCAGTGGGGTGGTTACTATGGTGATGGTGACCACGTTCACCATAGTGATGGTAATAGTGTTGATGTTGACTGTGGCGATGATAATAGTGTTGACGCTCGCTTGCTGACGACTATCCAGACGGTGATGTGGTGATGTTGTGGCACCGCTCGCTACCTGATGGTCATGGGTGTTGCACCATGGTAATACACAAGGCCGGTGGGTGGAGGAGGTGGGGGGGGGGGGTGTGACCCAGCTTATCGCCCTACCCTGTGAGACCAACCACCCCTTCACACCACCCACCCTGCCCACCGCCCACCCCTTCACATTACCAACCCCTTCACATTACCGAAACCTTCACATTACCCACCCCACCCATCACTCACAGCTCGACGGCAGCGCCCTCGCGCGGACTATCATCGGCTAACAGGAAGAAAACAAACCCAGGTCAGGCCTTCAGAACCTCAGATCACTTTTCTAAACAAGCCTTCTACCTCAGTCTTCCCGTACAAAGGACTTTACCCGCGGGCTCGTACTAAACCTGTCTGTTCATTACTACGAAGATTGAAGCAATTCTAGCACCCACTGGGCCACATTACCACCCCCACCCCACCCCCTCAAACCTACCACACCCTCACCCCTCAAACCCACTCCTGCCCCCAACCCACCTCCGCCTACGGAACACCGTTCAAACAGTTTGTGAAATACCATCTCTTTACCTGGCAAAGCAAGCGGAAGCTAAACAATGCGGCATTATCGCCCACCTCTTCCCTCCCTGACTGCCACCCCCCCCCCTCTCCCATCCACCTTATATATATATACATGTATATATGGATATGCCACTCACATGCCTTTTTGCCCTGACTGGCACCATTACAGCTGTTATGGAATCTCAACTTGATCTGTTTAAAGCAGACTGGTTGGTAACCAACAAAAACCACACCATGCAGATTCCACTCCAAAGAATCCGGGAAGGAAACAACACATAAAGACCAGGCAAAAAAAGGAGAAAACAGAAACAAAACTGAAAGCCAAAAACACTTTTATCTTTATGATGGGTGATTCATGCCGCTACTAAAATGCAAACTTTACTGTATATTATTTGATGTGAATGGCGTGTCCCCACCATTAACGTCCATAATGAGACAACAGATACAAGGAAAGCTATTGTTACCTGATCCGTTCAGATTTTCTTTGGTGTCCATGTCAGAGTGGTCGTGGCCCTGGAAATACAGAGAAAAAAACAGACATTTTATTACCTTCACTGACTCTGTGGGACGGCTATTAAGGGGGAAGGATTAAGTAAGGTATGCATCCTGAGAATGCTGCCCAAATAAGATGAAAGCAAATTCTACCAGCCTGGGCATACGGTTCATCACTTGGACTCATTTCACTCATAAGATGAATACAATATATTCTATAGAAAGGACGGCATATGAACACCAGCCCCATCTGCAACACGAAAACAGAGAAAGGACCGTAGCCGGCTTAAGAATAGCTCAAATATATGTTTAAAAATATAGCATTAATCTATTGTGATGGGCAAGAAAGGGCCCCAATGATGTGAAGTCCGACTAACGGGCAGAATTAATAGTGCCCTCAAAGAAGTCAAGAACGTATTAACAGAGGTCATTATTTCTGGAAACACCTCGAGGGGAGATTCTTACAAGGGCCATTATTTCTCGCAATTACCACGGCCGGTCAGATTTGGCGCAATGCTCGGAGACGCTCGTTATTTCCAGTCGACAACAATGGTCCTTATTAGCCGCATTCTGGGTAATGGTCGGCGTTTGGGCTATGGACAAAGTAGTTCACACCACTCGCAAACTAGGCCTCCAAGCCCCGCCTCTCTCCCTCCCTCCCTCCACCCCCACTCCACCTCATCTTCGCCGTTCCAGACAGCCTTTCTTTCCACTCAAATATACAGCCCCGAGGAACAAAGTAATTGGAAAATGCGTCCCTTATGTCTCTCTGCTAACATATATGTGGACAAAGGGACAGAGACCAGAGGTAACTGAAGGACGTCAGGGGAGATATGGAGGCGGAGGGAGCGGAGGGGGGGGGGGGGTAAGGTGGCAGGGTGTAGGGGGGGGGGACTTCCGAAGGCGCATTCTCCACGGAACATGGCCGCGTTCTATAGGTGGCGCCCTTAATTTGACGAATGACCTTCGAAGGTCGAAAACTTCGACTACCCCGGAGGTGTGCCGTCGTGGCGCGCTGCATTGTGGGTCCATAATAAAAACGAGACAGGTAGGCAGCGCTATTCGACAAGAGAGGGAAACAGAGAGAGAGAGAGTGGGGGGGGGGGGTGAAGAATGGGAGACCGACCTCTGGGAGGGTAAATTTGAACTAGGTTGGTGCCTATTTCTTGTGCCCTCCAGAACCAAGGTCATGGGGTCAGCATGGAGGAAACTGCCCCCCCCCCTTACCTCCTGTCTTCTCATCAGCCCACCCCGCCTGGGAGGGTTAACAATGGAGACCCAGTAACAGCCAACTGACGCATCGATTGGGGGGGGGGGGGGGGTGGGGGGGTCGCTTACATCCAATTGTACTCTACCCCAGGTCTGTGGTGGCTGGACCCTACAGCTATGGGAGGGGGGGGGGGGTGGGGGGCGTGGAAGGTCACAAGAGGGACGCAGGCTCCACGAAAGCGTGTCAAGAACAGACCCCGTGGTCAACTTCTTGCTCGGGGATGCCCTGCCAGCAAGTGCTCCCCGGCATCCCGCCCCTCACCCCAACTGCTTGTCTTCCCCTTGCCACATACAGATACACACCAACCACACCCTCCTCCTATCCACACTTCCATCTTCACACACGATGCTACGAGCACCCCCCCCCCCCTGCCCCCTCCCCATCCCCAGTTCCCCCATCTCTACCAAGCTAGGCCTTCCCAAGACTTGCCTCCAGCACAGCGGGCACAGCCTCCTCCCTCCAGCCCCTATGCCCCTTCTCCGCCCTCCTTCCTCCCCCCTCCTCCTCCTCCTCCGCCTCCGCCTCCCCTCCTCCCCTCCCCGCCTCCGCCCCCTCCTCCCCTCCCTCCTCCCTCCCGCCCCTCCGCCCCCTCCCCCCCCCCCTCCCTCCCCCTCCGCCCCCCCCTCCCCTCCCCCCTCCCCCTCCCTCCCTCCCTCCCTCCCCTCCCTCCTCCCCCTCCCCTCCCTCCCTCCTTCTCCTCCGCCCTCCTCCCTCCCTCCCTCCCTCCACTCCCTCCCTCCTCCGCCCTCCTCCCTCCCTCCCTCCCTCCTTCTCCTCCGCCTTCTGTTCCTGCGACCTCTGTTCCTTCCTATTACGGCCCACGGCCCCTTCCCACACCCCCTCACCCCCCACACCCTCCTCTCAGCGGCCGCCTTCCACTCGGCTTGATCGGAGAATTGAGAATGACAATGGTCTCGGCCCGTAAGAGGGGGCGTCGGCCGGCTCTCCCAAATATGAACTTCTCGATATTACTTAATGCAGCTTTGTGGGGCGCACACCCGGACCGGAATGTCGCCTGGCCTGGGGGTGAGGGGCGGGGCAGGGTTGGCGGGCGACACCCCCACCCCTCAGTGCCGGAGAACGTACCAGAGGATGTGGAGATGGAGGGAGGGAGAGCAGGGTTAAGGAAGGACCGTTAGAAGAAAAGAGGGAGGTGGTGTGGGTGACGGTCGGTGGCGGGGGGGGGGGGGGCGACGGGGGAGGAGAAGGTGGGTAGGTTTAGCTGGGTCAGTAGGATGAGAGGCCCATGTCTCGGGGTAGGCTGGCCCCTATGTCAATGACAGATTAGCCCGAGCAATGGCAAAATGGAATCTTGGAGAGGGCAGGCGGCACAAAGAGCGCTAGGAAATATACATGGCAGTGACAAAAGCAAGGACTTTTCTCATTTCATTTGTTCACCGAAATGGGACTGGGGCCCATCCAAGCTCAAGAAATCGATATGTGAGATCACTCTCTTCTCGTCCGATCAGCCCAGTCCTTCGCCTCAGCGTTACATGGCGCGGTGGAGGGCGGCGCAAAGCTGGAACGAAATGCACAGTTGGAGCAAGCACCGCATAACGCGAAGCCCGGATAATAGGGAGTGGCGCCAGGCAGGGCCGGTAGGGGAGGGGGGGGGTGGGGTATAACAACACTGGGGTAGAAGTCAAGCGAAGCGTGACACATTATTCCCCCTTTTCAAACTCCGTCACAAATGAAACCGTCAAAACCTTGCCAATATGGACCGATGTTTATTAGGACGCCGAGGGATTGTGCTTCAGTCGGCGGCAGCCCTCTTGCGGAAGGCGAGTGAACGAAGACGCCGCGCGCAACGGCCCTCAGACCAGGCCAGACACCAGAGGGCCGGTGCTCCGCCACCACCACTACCACCACCACCGCCGCCGCCGCCACCGCCCGTAATAAACGTGAAACTAATAACTCACATCTATTTGGGCAGCGTGCAGACAAGAGAAGCTAATCCTCACCTTATTTATCATCAACTAGGCCATTCGTCTTAGGATGCTATGCAAAACAATACTTAGCGACCGCTCATATAATGAGGCTCAAGATGCCTCTGGCCCATATGACTCAGCACCACTACCCCCCCCCCCCTCCCCTCCCCTCCCCCCCTCCCCTCCCCTCCCATGAAGTCTAGTTCCCATATCACCCTTCATTTACCAGCGCTCAGAAAACTACCAGCATCTGTTGCATATTTCATCTTTTAGCATCGCGGTTTGTTCCTTCTGAGAACGCACTTGATGGCATCAGTGGTTTTAGACAGCAATACAATGGCAGAGGAAACAATTGACGTTGTGTCCGGCTGGTAAATCAAAGTATTGTGCGTGCGTGAGAGGAAGACGAGAGGGGGGGGGGGGGCGTAAAAGGGCGATTGGTGCAGACTATCCGAGAAAAAAAATCTGATTTTTTGTCATCATTGGAAACCATTATAGGCGGTCAGAGATAGCGGCGCCGTGATGAGACGGGCAGGGTGTGTGGTGGTGGTGGGGGGCACGTACCCTACACACAGTCAGCCGTGCACCTTTTGTCTTTAAAAGTGGGTGGGGCACCGGGGAAGAGAAGGAGGTGGGAGAAGCGGGGTGTGGTGTGGGTGGGGTGGAGTTATTGCAAGGCCTTGGGAGGGAGGGAGGGATGCTTCCCACATTTAGGAATCATAAGCACCAGGATGACCTGACATGAAGCGGTGCCGGCGGCCAGTCGCGTTTCCCTTTGAATCGGGCCGGCGAACGAAACAAAACCCCGTTATCTGAGGACCAGATTGTCCGCCTCTGTCGTTAAGTTGCGGCGTCCCCTCCCTTTGAAGTGTGCCAATCTTTATCGCTTTGCCGCAGAGATAAGGCTTTGTGTATACATCTGCAACTGGTCAGATCCCGATTCTTAGTAACTAAGAATCCCAGACTGAAAGGAAGAGGCTGTGCAGAGAGAGAGAGAGAGAGAGAGAGAGGGAGGGGAGGGGGGGGGGCATCGGAAGGCTTCTTTGGATGATGGGCGAAAGGCGGATGGGGGTGTGGGTATGGCGAGGGGTGTGGGGGTATGGGGGTGGGTGCCGGACTTCGCCGGTCCGGACCCCACATTACGTCTTTGTTGCGTGTCGAGGTCGGTCCCCGGCCAACTCGCTCACTGATCTAGCCGCCAGCGTCAACATCTAGCCAACAGGTGAGGAAGCGATATCAGGCTTTGAAAGCAACACAATTTTGACTTCAAGCGCCAACATGAGAGAGATTGAGGGAGTGGGAGAGGAGGGGAAGGGAGAGGGGAAGGGGGGGGGGGGGGGGCGTGGAGATTTAGCTGATAGGAACCGGAAAATAAAGCCGAAGTGGAACTTGAGAAAAAAGACAAACAAGGGAACAAAATAACCATATGATAATCCAGAAACAATCAGGCCCTGAGTTTTACAGCAAATTGTTACCAACTCTCGGTGACTCACTCACTCACGGTCGGTCTGTATCTAATGGGTGAGGTTTTTGTTCCTTTCTACTACTATAACGCGGCGCCTTTTGTTATTTTTGTCAAAACCGTGATTCTCTCGCAGCGAAGGGGCCGCCATAGAATTTATACAGACCATGGTGCCGAGAGCAGAAAACTCCATGGTCTGTAACAGCTGCAGGTAGGGAGCCTCCAAAGCGGTGTTTGTGGGGGCGGAGGGGTGGGGGGATCAGGAGGGGGGAGGGGGGCTGCAAGATGAGGAGGCATCCAGTGGTGGGAGTAAAGTGTATACAATTATTTCAAACAGCTGTGATGACACACGAAATGGGAGTTCCGGACTAAATCCGCTTGACGCTAGATTCAGGACGTAACACTGTTACTCCTGCCATTGAAGTAGGACGGATGTAACATTTTTATACCTAGTGAAACAGAATTTAAACAAAATGTGTGACATTTCGCCTGTACAAATATCGCGGTTTTATGTTATTGTTGTTTGATATCATCTTGGGACGCTTTGAACTAATTAAAACAGGCCAAGGAACCCGATGAAAGGGTAAAGCGAAGAAACTCAGTTTGAAAAAATGAACTTTGTAGAAGATATCTCTTCCGCTATGTTGTTTCGCTGAGGGTTGTCATGGAGACCCTTAGATGATGTCATCATCAGACGTAACAAGTTCAAGGTTACTGGCCATGTGAGCGATAATAGCCCCATGTGGTCACCCTATTGTATAAGACATCGGACTCGCCATGACTTCAGCCGCTTGAGGAAACATTAGGTTTGGATTGAAAAAGTCTGTTTTAATCTCTGACGGCCACATGAAGACTAAGAGAAGATACAGATGTAAAGATGCGTCGTGTCTTATGGAAAAAGAAGCTGGAATGAGATCAAGTTATGAGAAGTAACGGAAATAAGAGAATAGAGTTAATGAGGAAAAATCAGGGATGGCGGATGGAGTTTTGCTCTGAAAGTAGGAAAATAGCTAACTTATAACAGCGATATATCAAGGCGACGGGGTGAGGGGGAATGGGGTGGGGGGCTTGAAATGAAGACCCCTATCATGGCAGATATTAAATACGAGGGTAAGAGACAGTAGGGGGTAGGCCCGGGGGTAGCTAGGTAGTGACGATGGGTGGGTTGGTTTGATGGGGTCTGTGGCAGGGGGGCGGGGGTGGAAGGTACAAGGTGGTATATGAGTGGGTGGGGTTGGGGTTGGGGGGTGTA
>CAXHSH010001345.1:0-10340 GCA_964019135.1 Arenicola marina
GCGATGGTATCCACATTAGACGATGGGTGTCATCATTAGACGATGGGTGTCATCATTAGACGATGGGTGTCGGCATTAACCGATGGGGGTCGACATTAGGCGATGGGTGTAGACATTAGACGATGGGTGTCGTCATGAGACGATGTGTCGACATTAGACAATGGGTGTCGACATTAGGCGATGGGGGTCGACATTAGGCGATGGGGGTCGACATTAAACGATGGGTGTCGGCATTAGGCGATGGGTGTCGACATAAGGCGATGGTATCCACATTAGACGATGGGTGTCATCATTAGACGATGGGTGTCATCATTAGACGATGGGTGTCGGCATTAACCGATGGGGGTCGACATTAGGCGATGGGTGTACACATTAGACGATGGGTGTCGTCATGAGACGATGTGTCGACATTAGACAATGGGTGTCGACATTAGACAATGGGTGTCGACATTAGGCGATGATATCCTCATTAGACGATGGGTGTCGACATGAGGCGATGGGTGTCGACATTAGGCGCAATTGGCCCTGATGCGCGATGGTGGGGGAGGGGAATGAAAGGGAGGGGGGTGCACCTGACAAAGCCTATAACAACAGCAGCAGGGACGCCGCCCCACAAAGGATAATACACGTGGGTGGGTGAGTGGGTGCGAGGAGGGAGGGGGGGGGGGGTGAGTGTAATATCGATAAGACATCCGTAAAACGTTAATCGGTATTCGGCTAAGTAAGCGGGGAAGGAAAGTGGGATGGCGAGAGAAGGGAAGGAGGTTCTGGGAGCGAACGCGTTGACATGTGTGGAAGAGGGTGGGGGGGCAATGAACAAGGAGTAAGTAGGCAGGTGGTTGGGGGGGGGGGGGGTGAGGCAGAGACGTGGTATATGTCCTATACACGCAGAAAACCGATGACACACTGCAGGTATCAGCCAGCGACAGGCTGCAGTCAGGATATATAGACAGACGCCATGGACATGCTATTAACAAGCTATAGACGGGCTATAGACAATATGTAGACAAGACCATGTAGACGGTCTATTTACAGTGTGCAGACCGGCTACAGAAGGGTTGTAAAGGGGCCATAGACAACGCCAGGGGGGGGGGGGCACCCCGAGGCCAGCCCCGAGGCCCACCCCCCTCCCGGGAACCTCATCCTCCCCATCCCCCACCAACTTCACCCTACAAGCCTCCGACAAACACCCCATCAAATATTGAAACCCCATCCGGCCGCAGAAACGGCGATCATTGGTACGCAATGGCCACGTGACGTCAGGTGACGTCACCCCGCGCAGTGCTGCGGCAGAGGTGACAGGCAGGCAGCCCAGGTCAACGGAATGCCGCTACAGGCTTACTTGCTTCCTTACACGCATCTCCTTCCCCCGCCGCCACTTCCATCGACCCAAAACCAATGCTATCCCCCTGCAGGCCTCATCCCGTCCCTTACCGACCCTGCATCCGGCCGAAAACACGTTTAGCGCTCTCCAAGGGCCATTGGGGGGTAGCCGCTGGGCTCCACCCTGCCCCCCCCCACCACTCCCCCTCTCCCACATCCCTCACTGCCTCCATCCAGCACGCTATCTATCCGGCCACAACTTCCTTCCTTCCCCATCACCCCCAACCCACCCCTTTAGTCATTTCCTCTTCAACCCTTCCGTTCCCAACGCAGTCATAGTAACATCGAATGGGGCTTCCAACTGACGTTTCATGGGGACCTTGGATGAAAGGGTCAGGCAGGGAGGGGTGGGGGGCAGGAAGGGGAGAAGGGGGAGGAGGAGGGAGGGGGGGGGGGAGGCAGGGAGAGGAGGCGGGGAGAGGAGGGGGAGGAGGCGGCGAGAGGAGGGGGAGGAGGCGGGAGGAGGGGGAGGACGATCGAGGACCTATTGTCATGCGTCGCCCCCCCCGCCCCCCATCCTCCCACACCGCTCGGCCGTCTCTCCTCCCCTAACCTCCCATCCTGGCCATCAACCCCGGCCGTCTACATCGCCTTCCAATGTCAATCAAGTTTCCTGGTGCGTTTTTTTACCTCTGATGTTCGTCGTACAGGAGAAGGTTTGGCAAAACAACCTCCATCCCATCAAGTATCAGACTATTATACCCCCAACCTCCTCCCGTTAAAAGCGTTAATAGACCGATCCAGGCTGTCAATCATTCACTGACGCCACTGTCGCTTTTATCCAATCATGTGGTGAAAAAACGTCTTCCACGTGCGTTATGTCGGACAAACAGGTCGGACAAACAAAGCAGCATGTCACTTTCCTGTCAGTTTTAGAGACGAGTACTGCTCACTTGTACCTACCATCAGCTATAGTGGTCAATTTCCTACTCACGAGTAAGGCAAAGGGAGTCAAGCGTGGGCCCTACACTCTTTCTTGCACCAACAGACACAGGCATCCATGCAGGCCACCTGCATCGAGTATTGTAGTCAATGCAAAAACGTGAGCAACACGTGAGCGACACGATGGTGCCGCGCTCCTCCCAGAAAGAGGGGCCTTCCTGGTGTAGTGGTTAGCGCCTTGACGGCAGCTCAGGTCCTAGGTCCTGGATTCGAATGAATGGGCGTTTCCGGCCACTTTTGTGCACATATGGGGCTAACTAAACTGGGTCAATGAAGCTCCCGAGATGATGAAGGATGAATGGATGACACATGCCCTGGATTAAGAACCCGGGCCCGGCTAACCTCCCTGCTGAGCTAAACCACTACATCAAGGAGGCCCCCAGTTGTGGTGGTAAGCCGGTTAAGACGAGAGGGGGGGGGGGGGGGGGGGGGGGGTGAGACGAGAGAGGGGTGGGGACGGGGGGGTGGGGTGGGGACGGGGGGCGGTGATATCTTCCTCCCTCCTCTGCATGTATCTGGCACGTGTGAAGCGCCAAGTAGATCACTTCTCAGAATTCAAAAAAGACAAACAGACGCAGGTTCAAAACGAATTGGCCCGGTTATCCTATGGAATGGTCCATCTTCCATGTCAGAACCCACGAAATGTATTACTGTAGTAAACATTAGGCGTGAGTAATACGTGAGCTCTGCTGAAACAATGGTTCGCCCTTACATGGAAGAACAAACCATGGCAACTCAGGAAATTGCTACTCAACTGCCTTCAGGCACTTGAATCCGGTTATTTTTTTCCCCATCGGTGTGCCGGGGGTCGGATAGGAAGCCGATGTTTGTGCCCATCATTGGGCCAAGAAACTTACCGGCAATGTGAAATATCTAAAACACCAGTCAGCCATCCAGGTATTCCGCCACGTTAGTGACCTAATACCCCTTCGAGCCTTTTGTCTTTGACAATCAGAGACGAGCAAATGTCAACAAAAACCTGTACACTTCTCTCAGCAGAGGGGTAAATACCACTTTAGGAAGATAACTATTTACAGAGACAAGTGCATGTCAGGCGCACTTCACCGCTTATGCAAGGAAGGGAAGTAATCCCATATGATGCACAAATGGAGGACAAATTAAGCCACAAAAACAGCCGATTGTCGATTGCCGAAGCGACACCCATGGCAACGGTAACCCGTCGCTCGCTGCTCGTTGCCTCGGGCAACGGAGCAGGTATCATTTGGTGCTCGACGCTTGGTAATTATCTTGTCCATTTCACTCGCACTGAGCTCAAGTGCCAGAGCCTGGGACGAACAGCATTGTCTGCGTCGCGGCGTTTTATCGGAGAAGCCAAGTTGTTGATTTCACAGGTGAAAGCGACAACGTCGAGTGCCCAGCAGATGAATAATAAAATAAAAAACACTCCCAAGCTATTCACTACGATCGATTAGCCATAGCAGGCAGGTTTGTTTTTTTCACCCATTATTTTTCCGCTGCATAGCATCTGCAGCGGCCCGGAACAGAAGCAGCGGCATTTGGTTAGCCAGTTTGTCAGCCTCCCCCACCCCCTCCGGTTGCCCCCACTGGTGCCAGGTAATTGGATTTTGAGGAGTTACGACCGGCATAGCGGGGGGGGAAGGGGCGTCCCAGTAACACGTCCACAGGGGCGGAGGGGGGGCCAAAGTAGGCCGGGACTGAGGGGTGTAAAGCAGGGTGTAACCCTGCCCCCCTCCCACCCGTCCTAATCTCACCCCCCCCCCCACCCTCTCTTATCCACCCACGCCAGATAAATCCCGGCCTCCAGGCAACGAGTCATGGAGATGTCACGGAGGTGTTTTAAGCCGTTCTTGTGCACACAGGGGCAGAGTAAAACCGGGCCAACGAACCCTCCGGGGATGATGAAGGGTGGTAAATGGATGGATGGATGAAGGAAAGCTGCAGATTAGGTGCCCCAGAGCCGGAATCGAACCCAGGACCCAGGCCTAGTTCAGCCTTCACGTACCTCAGAGTGGTTTGATGGGCGCATCATCGCCAACTCCCCCCTCCCTCCCATGCTACGTCAGAAGCCACGAAATGTGTTACTGTAGTAAACAATAGGCGTGAGTAATACGTGAGCTCTGCTGAAACAATGGTTCGCCCTTACATGGAAGAACAAACCATGGCAACTCAGGAAATTGCTACTCAACTGCCTTCAGGCACTTGAATCCGGTTATTTTTTTCCCCATCGGTGTGCCGGGGGTCGGATAGGAAGCCGATGTTTGTGCCCATCATTGGGCCAAGAAACTTACCGGAAATGTGAAATATCTAAAACACCAGTCAGCCATCCAGGTATTCCGCCACGTAAGCGACCTAATACCCCTTCGAGCCGCCCTACCACCCACTTTTCATACACCCTCTCCCATTATACTCCCTTTCCCTCCCATACACCCTTTCCAATCACCCCACACCCTCCACTCTCTACCGCCGACCTCTTTCCCATCTTACCCCCCACCCCCCCAGCCTTCCCTCTCATCACTTCATACCCTCTCACACCCTAACAATCCATACTATATCTTCCCACCATGACCCCTCCCTACTATAGCATAGCACCACCTCCTCCAAACCACCCGCAGCGGTTAAGTCGTGCAACCCCTACACACCAACATGCCCCTAAGACTCCAAGTCAATCGAGCTCTGTGGAAAAAGCGATAAACGAAAGCAAACTTACCTGTCTATAAACTTGTCAAATAGTCGCCCTCGTAATGAATTTTTGATTTCGTTTATATATGGCTGCAATAAAAACATATAATATATGGATTATGGACAAGCATATGACACCTAGCAGGAGTCATAGTTAAACACGTGGCTGCAAGAAACAAATGTAGCATTTTACCACAGTTTGTTACTCTAAGAAAAAACGCAACCCCGTAATTAGCAAAGTTGATAATAGATGGCTTCAACTTGTTGTTTAAACGTGCAATAACGTGCAACAACAATACATAGCAAGCCCTCAGAAAATGTCTAAAACAAAATCAAATTCATAACACAGATGGATGCGGAACATGTATGTATTTCTCCAGTTTCGGGGCTTAGTCGACTAAAATCGCGCATCTTTTCAACATGGCAACTATGTTTACTGCGTTCGTAAAATCGGCAAAACTCATCTCGACATCATGCTCAAGTCGCAATTCTGAGGTCTGATAGCAGATATTCAAAGAACCAAGAACAAGTTTACGTTTCTGTACTAAAATTTATGTTCACGATGGGAGAAGATCTTGTGATGTTCTACCAGCGACTGAAGACGTCACCAGCGGCTTACCTCGAAGATATTTGAAGACAGCTGCCGACATTTCTGAGCTTTGGTGAGCGCCTCTTGTACGTAATCCACCGCCTCCTTAGAGTACGTCTGAAAGTCACCAGGGGACGTCACTACAATTCACAGTTTGCTGGGAACCAGGCAGTCAGTCAGAAACGGACTGGAAACCAGACAGTCAGGCAGAAACAGACTGGGAACCAGGCAGTCAGTCATTAACAAACTGGGAACCAGGCAGTCAGTCAGTCAGAAACAGACTGGGAAGCAGGCAGTCAGGCAGAAACAGACTGGGAACCAGGCAGTCAGTCAGTCAGAAACAGACTGGGAACCAGGCAGTCAGTCAATCAGAAACAGACTGGGAACCAGGCAGTCTGACAGTCAGAAACAGACTTGGAACCAGGCAGTCAGTCAGAAACAGATTGGGAACCAGGCAGTCTGTCAGTACCAAACTTACCACTAACAACCGCCATAATATAACCCAGAACATGTTTTTTTTTTTTTATTCGACACATTAAAAAAATACTTGATCGTTCTTGATACTTCATTTCATAGATGCTTGTATGTACTTCTGGGAAACATTTCATTTTAGTACTAAAAGTGCAACATATGTGGACTGATTGACCCGAAGAGGCTGGTGCTCGGCCTCAAACAGGTTTATGATCGACTGGCTGGTTCCACGCAAATTGGGGACGGAACAAAACCGACGCGAACGGATGGAAGTTGCGCTAAAATTTTGAAGATGCGTTAATTTTATTGCTATCCGGCCCCAAGCTCCAAAATATTATTGCCTGTTTACAGCGTAAGCGCTCCGCCATTCACGGAGACAGTACCAACCATTTACGGCTTGCCTTGCGGCGGGAACCAGCTAAATCGCATTGCCACCAGCAGCAGCCAGCCAATCATAAACAAGGTAGTTGAGTAGTATGAACATTGTTAAGCACGAAATTGGTTCTTCGCCCAAGAGGCCTTTGAGATTCGAAGTGGGTGAGGCGAATGTCGAATATCTACACAACATCTGTGTGTCTTCTCCTTTGAAATTTTGCCTCAGCATTTCCATCAGTATTCAACAACTTTTTTAGCGATCGATATCCTCTGTGAAGAGATGTTATTCTATGCAGTTTCTTCGCAGCCATGATATAACAACGCATTATGGCCAGCTGTCTGTATTGGTCACAACAAAACATAAGCAACTCTACCGCGCATTTAAATTATTCATATAAATTTAATATTAAACAAAAACATCTACTACCGAATTTAGTCACTGTAAATAAACATTCCTGCATCAAAACCCTGTCCTGTCCTGTCCTGTCGGTTCGGTAAGTCTTATATTATGTAAACTGTCAAGTCTTACATTATGTAAACTGTCAAGTCTTATAATATGTAAACTGTCAAGTCTTATATTATGTAAATATATACATAAATGGCAGTTCTCATACTAATACATAAAATGGTTTGACTTTAAACCGAGAATAGGTAATGTACCTGCATCAAAACATTCGAAAGACGTATACCAGCTGCCACAGAAGTGTCCTGTTAGTTCGGTAAGTCTTGTATTATGTAAACCGTCAAGTCCTATATTATAACGGTCAAGTCTCATATTATGTAAACTGTCAAGTCTTATTTTATGTAAACTGTCAAGTCTTATTCTATGTAAACTGTCAAGTCTTATTTTATGTAAACGGTCAAGTCTCATATTATGTAAACTGTCAAGTCTTATTTTATGTAAACTGTCAAGTCTCATATTATGTAAACTGTCAAGTCTTATTTTATGTAAACTGTCAAGTCTTATTTTATGTAAACTGTCAAGTCTTATCTTATGTAAATATATACATATATGGCAGGTCTCATATTACATACATAAAATGGTTTGACTTAACACCGAGAATAGGTAATGTACCAGGGATGACTCCCCTACTTACGTGTGACTGTGATAGGAGTTCTTTCATTATGAAAACATCGTATATTTCTTTTCCCGTCTTTATTCTTTCATCGTCTGTTTCTAATTTTTCGAACTTTTTAATCTGGAAAAAACAGAAAAACAAGGTATCGTTAATAATCAGTTGTATTCCGCGATAACTTATGCGAAACTCATACACGCGTTTTAGGAAAAGTAACCATTGCAGTAGTTCCCCAGAGATTGAAATAGTTGCGCAACACTAATTGCAGTAGTTTCCCAACGATCGAAATAGTTGCGCAACATTAGCGATAACCGTTCTACAGGCCAGACAACACGTTGGGGGATACTGGTAATGAAGGTAGTCACGTGTAAGAATCACGAAGCATCGCGAGCAGTAAATTGGGTTGGTTGGTTGTATATTTAGAACGCCTTAACCAGTTTTGGTCATATCGCGTCAATGGGAGAAGGAAGGCGAGAGTGGAGCCATGTCCCCGGGGGTAACCTCCTACTCTTTGTGCAGATGGACATGGGATCTACATCCTGCGACCACACAGACATGGCCAGAGCCGGGCTCGGCCCAGAGCGGGGCTCGAATCACCGATCCACATGCCGTTAGGCTCTCAGGTGGCAAGAACGCTGACTGCGAGTGCTCTAACCCACTGAGCCATCCGGGCGGCCCCGAGCAGTAAATTGGAGGTGGTGGGGGAATCTGCGGGCGGCACGGCGGTATGAAGAGGCTGGCACACATACACAGAGGTAAACAAGAAAGGTGCAAGGATCAGGGAAGAGAGAGAGGGGGAGGGGAAGGGCAAGGCAAGAGGGGGAGGGGAAGGGCAAGGCAAGAGGGGGAGGGACAGAGAGGGATCCGGCACAGGGGGAGTTGCAATATATATAAAAGGCATGCCATGGAGGCAGGAGTTTTATGACCTAGTTTATGCGTCGTGGGTTCGAACCTTGGTAACCGTTTCATGTAAGTTTCACCCAACCCCATTTCATTGTCCCGGTGGGAGTGAGGGTTCTTGGTACAACTTAGCCTCCTGTCATGCATGGTGGGTGGGTGGGTGGGTGGGTGGTGGAGGGCGGGGCAGCCTCCGTACATCCAGAGCCACATAACCGGATTCGAATCGCGATGCTCCATCACCCCGGACATCCAGCATTCGCTTCACGTCTCATTAATTCATCTCGGGAATTAGTCCCATCGTCCCATGTTTAATTTCCTTGGTTGGTTGGTTGTACATTCAGGAGGCTGTAACCACTCTGCGACCACACAGACCTGGCCACAGCGGGGTGCGAACGACCGACCCACGTACCGTTAGGCTCTCAGGCGGCCAGAGCACTCAATGCGAGTTCATTTTACCCCATATTTTTCTGTTCTTTGTGCAAGCAAAATATGCAAGTCGGCCTACATAAACAGCAATTCGTACACATTGTACACAACCTTAGGGGGGAGCGGGGGCAGCAGGTGCAACAGCTCTCATGGATCCCTCTATGACCTTTGACCAAACGTGCCATGACTGCCTGCCGAACATGTCCTCGTCAAACTCAAGCGAGCGACCGAGCCGCCATCTGCGCATGGTCGGAACCAGGGGAAGAAATTAACATGGCAGCGGTAAAAGGAGCCTACGCCATAAGCTGTGGCCGTGGCCAGGTTAATAGCATTGCATCTAAATTGGCCACAACTCACGTGTCGGGTGACATACGTGTATCGCGGGATTGGGCAACTCAAATATACCGAGTTGGACCCTCGTTTGTAAACAACATACCCCAGTCCAATCGGTGGGGCGAGCAGTGAATAGTCAGTGGCCCGAATGGAGTGCCACAGGACGGTGGCTTCCAGTCAGGGAATGAAACCTAACCCGTATACACCGAACACGGTGGGTGCATTTCTTTGGGCCAAGGACCGGTATGCCGCCTGGTATACTCAGACCTCTTCGGGACCTGCCGATAGGGCTACGCCGAGTGTCATGACATGTCCACACCGGTCATGTCCGGTTCATTTAGGGGCACTGGAACCAGCCTAGACAGTCACTTTTCAATCAGCCGCCATCTTCTCCCGAATGCCCCGTGCGGTTTTGAACGTGACACATCGGTATACCGAATGAATGCGTGCGCACTCGACCCGGGTGAAAGACTGCCGGGCGGTATACCGATGCATAATGTGCGTATTCGGTTCACCTTCGGGAGGAAACCCGGGTTACCAAAGAAAAAGCGACGGATGTGGGAAGTACTAGCAGCAGTTTATCATAGACGTCAAACAGTAGCGAAGTGACACCGTGAAGAGAGGTTCACAGTGTAGACATTTTTGCGTGCATTGCGCGCAGTTCCAGATGTTGTTTCCTGTAGTGCTTGCCTACTTTTCATAGTAAAGGATGGGGGGAGGGGGGAGGGGGGAGGGGGGGAGCGGGGAGCGGGGAGGGTGGTAATGTCCGTATTTCACGATACCGGAGAATGAATGAACAAACCCATCACATCTACCAGATGGGAATTGTCAGATATATATATCAGAGGCAGTTAAATGGAGGAGTGTACGTTTCGGGCCACACTTGTGCACACATAAACCACACATAGACCGGTTAAGGAACCGCATGGGTGGCTCTAGTGCCAGCGACCATCAGGTCATCTTAACTAGAGTCTCCCAACTACGTGCACGAATCTGTTGTTCCCGGTTTTCTGTTGTTCCCGCCACTTGTTACTTCTTGTGTATTCACTTGGTTAAATAAACGATTATTGACTTGACTTGACATCCCTGGGGCAACGGCCGCCACAGACACGGGTCGGGTTCGAACCCGCAGCCGCTTTGTTTAGGGTTCGCCTCCGCGTGCACACACGAACAATACGCAGCGT